>VXBZ01012564.1:0-16331 GCA_013399135.1 Heliornis fulica | reverse complement strand
TTCCTGGAGAGTTGGGCCTACAGCAGGGACAGGAGGCTTAAGGTTCAGCAGCCCCATGCAGGGGTGCTGACAGGCAGGGACACGCAGCACCAACACCTCTTGAACTGACCTGAGCATCTCCGAGCTGAGCCTCCCTCTCTGCCAGCACAGCTTCCACACTCCTCAGATTGTGCTCCAGCCCCTCTGCCTGCTCCACAGCTGCCTGCAGCAGACACTTGTGCTCCTCCTGCAGTGGGCAACAAAGACTCATGTTGGGGTTGTTCCAGTGCTCTCCCAGCCCACAGCATCCCTGGACTATGCGTTTCCTCGGGGACCCGCTCACAGACCATCACGCTCTGTGAAGGAGTGTGGGTGTATCAGCAGAGGTGGTGCAGGATGTAAAGTGTAGTGGAGTAAATGTCTAGAGCAGTACAACCTTCCCTGGGTCAGCACCAACCAGTTTTAAGATAAAGCAGAGATTTCCTGCAGGGTTTTCTGTAAGAAAACCTTCCCTCTCTCAGTCATGTCCAGTGAAGCCCAGGGAGAGACAGTTTCCTTGGATGCAGTTTTTGTGCCTGTTCATTTTCACTCTTTAGGTTATAATCTGCCCCATCTTTGGCCAAATTAATTTAATTGAATCACAGTGTCCTGAATCAAAAGACAAACTAACAAAAACCTTGCTGCCTAGTGCTCTAGAGATAAAACCACACCACTCTGTGGGCTACATCTCCACATAAGATGGATGAAAACTGTCTTTCCCCAGCCTGATGCAACAAAGAGTCTCTCCCTGAATAACTCCTGCTCCTCTAAGTGCAAGGTGCCTGGTCTAGGATGGGTGAATTATGGGGAGAGCTCCTGTTTGAGTGCAGGGTGCTCTAGGGGGTTATGAGAATTGGAAACAGCAGCTGAATTTGAAGGTCATGCATTTTCCACGTGGGTTCTTGATATGTAACATCTCCCTCACAAAGAAACCTCTGGTGGCTTTGACCACAGCTGCCTTCCAAGCTGGCAGTCAAAGGCCAGTGATTTTCAGCAGTGCTGGCTCCCCAGTACCCTCGACTGCATTTCAGCAACTGTTTACCTGGGTCCTGACCAGCTGCCTGCTTGCCAGCTCAGCCTGCTGGTGGAGGTCTTCCTGGAGCTGCTGAGCCTTGCACTGTTCCTCTCTCAAGCTGATCTGCAGCTGCTCAAACTGTTTCTTTGGCACCATGCTGTCCACCTGAGCCTTTGCCTGCTGCAGAGCGTGCCGAGTCTGGGCCAGGCCCAGGCTGGCTTTGGCTTCCAAGAGCTGTAACACAGAAAGGTCGATGGATGGTTACAGCTTTGTGCCACAAAGGCCCAGCATGTGCTGTGGGTCAGGGGAGAGGTTAGGAAGCACCCTCAGCCTCCACCTTGGCTCTTGCACCAGCACAGTCAGGGCACAGTAGCAGGACCATGGGAATGGTGCTTGCTGGGCAGCCTATGAAGCCAGGGGTAGAGAACACTGAGACTTGCAGGGTGAGGGAGAGACCCCTCTGCTGAAATGTTCCCCTTGATAAGCAGCAAAGAGCAAGAGCTGCTGGAGGAGTCCTCTGAGAGGGAGTCCTAGCAGCAAGGGTGCAGGAGGCAGAGGAGTTTGTGCTTCAGATATATCCCAGACAAGTTGGGCTTCAACCTCTGCCTGTTCTACGTCTTCTGCTTCCTGCCACCAGCAAAAGGCAAACCTGGGACTGGGATGCAGGTCTGGTCCAGCTTGGCCCTAGGGCTATCAAGGAGTGACTGGCATGACCCACTCTGGAAAGCCCATCCCTGAGGCTGTCACCAGAGCAGAAGGCAGGAGAGGGCTACTGGATGTTTCTCACATCAGCTTTTCTTTAACTTAGCAGTCCTTGTTCTCCTGCTCTGATCACCTATTGCCCTCCCCTCAAGATGTGGCCTTCCTAGCCCCTCATCTCTGCCCAGCACCCACCCAATCCCCCCACTCCTAGCCCCTCTGTCAGCTGAGCCATGGGAGACCACAGCTCCTGTCACTCCTGGGTGTGAGCTACCCCACTCAGCCTCCATCTCCCCTGCCCAGCCAGCCAACACAGGGGTAGAGGGAACACCACAACAAGGACCTGTCCCAAGCTGCACCTGAACTGGCTTCAGACATACATGAGTGGGGTGGCAGTTCTTAGCACCATCCCAAGAGGAAAAGTCTTTTCTGCCCAAAGGGAAGGTGTCCAATACAGCCCCGAGCAGGGTAACACCAACATCACAGGGACCACCAGCACCCTGCCACCAACTGAATGACACTCACCTGCTCCTGTGAGGCCTTCAGCTGCTGTTGGAGCAGCTCCATCTCCATCCAACATGCTGCATGCTGCTGGTGGTGCTCCAGCCTTGAGGCCATGTCTGCTCCCTGTAGCTGCTCAGCCTTTGCAAGCCTCTGGCCCCGCAGCAGGACAGTGCCATGGCCAGCACTGAGGCTGTCCTTGTGCTCAGTGAGGTCAGAGCCCAGCTGAGGAGTCTTGACATTCAGCTTGGAGACCTCCCCCTTGCCCTTCTCACTCTGGAAAAGGTTGACAGAAACAATTCATGCACAGAGGCTTGGTGTGGGAAGAGAGGCAACAGAGACTTATCAGGACCACTGTCCCAGGAACACCACTGTCACTGCAGGCCCTTCCCAATGACTCAGGGCAAGGGCACTCATGTTCCAGCCAGACCACTGCCCTGCAGCTGAGTTCCAGCAGGGCATTCCCAGTAAGAAAGCCCACAGAGGTGACAGCCCTGGAGGAGGTCACTAGGGAAAGTGGTGGGTGTGATGTGTAACACAAGTGTTACGATTGGGAAGAATATGTAATGGAGGAAAAGAGTATGGATGGAAGCCTGTCCATGGGCACATGTGGAAGTGACAGAGGAAAGAGCAAAGGCTACAAGAAGTTGCTCCTAGGACACCATTCCCAGCAGCAATGCTGAGCAAGGTGCAGTTTCTGGCCTGTGCTCTGACCAGACCACCACAACACAGGAAGCAGGGCAGCAGAAATCCTCCATCTAGCAGCAGGACAGCAGTACACCCCATGTCCCATTCCTCTGCTAGTCTCCCAGGAAAACGGGCAACCAAAGCCTTCCTCCAAAGGAGGAAAAGCAGATAACAGGCAGCAGGTTTGTGGCTGATGATTAATGAAAGCTGAAGCCCAGAAAAAGCTGCCCTGGAGTATACAAAATACATATCCAAAAACCAGCTTGTGATTCCTAATCATGAGGAACCCCTGGAACAGGATGAGAACTCACAGCCTCCAACCCTCATCTGTGTTGCACACAAGCAATCCTCACCAGGCCTTGTGCAGACATGGTCAAGGGCTCATGAGCATGTGGTCTGGGGACTGGGAGTGAGCAAAATCTCTGGGAGAAAGAGCATGTAGGTAAAGTCACACCTTCACTTCTGTAGGACCACCACTGGCTTCTGTCACATAAATTTCCCTACTTGACCAGCTATAAAATGAATCTGGTTCTTCAAGGCAAGACCAGGTCTGAATGTTTGAAACAAACATTCCTGTTCTTCTCCACAGTGTGGCTTTTGTCCTCCTAAATCCCTCAGCCAAGAGCCTGTCAATCAGTTTCAATGGCTTCTTACCAATGCTGTTAACTTTCCTATTTGAGTCAGCTCCTCGACCTTCTCTCTGCCCAGTTTGCTCATGTGTTTCCTGTCAGGGAGAGGGGTATGATCAGCTTCAGGCCAGAGAGCAGCAAACACCTCCCCCACAGAGGAGGGCCTGTTCCAGGGAGCACAGCCAGGCCAAGATGTGAATTGATTCAAGAGTGGGTTGGGTGTCTCTGCACCAACAGATGGCTCAGCCCAGGGCAGACAGCTGGGGACATCCAAAGTCCTGTAACACTGTCAAGAGGCCTAAAAAACAGGGGATGAAGAACAGTGGGAGAGCAGCTTAGGAGACTCTTGTGACCACCTGCAGGAGAAACCTGGTTCTTCTTGGATTTATGGCTCAGTGGGTAACCCCAGTACCTATCTCAAGCTTCCTAAGGCAGCAGCAGGCCACTGGCCAGAAGGTTTGTATAGCAAAGAAGCCCATCCTCTCCTCCCTCAGCATACCCATCCCCACAGCTTTCCCCAAACCCAGCCCCTCACCCTGTGCTCTGACCTGCCCAAGCCCATCCCAGTACTGGCTGCTTCTGCATGGAGCAAAGAGATGAGAGCACTGGCTTGCTCAAGGCAGGATGAGCCAGATAAAATCTGGTAAATGCTCCTGAGTGGCTTTTCCCTTTGCTATCCACCCATTTGCTGGTTCCTCTCTTACTCATTGTGTCCACTGCCCTTCTTTGCTAACCTCAGCTCTTGCTGAATTCTCCAAGTTGACCTTTCAGCAAGCTATTCTCCTCTAGCAGCTACCACATCTCTCCCCTGCAGTGAGAGGCAGCAGAGTGAGAAAACCACACAAAAGCCCAGCTTGCTCTTGTCATCCTACACTGGCTCCCTGCTCTATTCCCAAGTGGCTAGCAAGGACAGCAAGAGCTAAAGAAATCTAAGAAACAGCCATCCAATAATTCACACAAAACACATGGGGACAATCAAGAGACCTTGGTGGAGAAGCAGCAGGTCTTCAAGGGAAGGGAAATAAAGGGGAATAAGAAGAAATAGCATCAGACCCTGGATACACGTGGCTCCCCACGGGCTGAAATTATTTTGCAGGCCGGCCAAGGAGCAGAAACAAAGTGATTTTGCTCATCAAGATACACCAAGACTTCATTACCTGCAGCCTCTCAACTGCAACAGAGTCATGCCTGGAGTAGTCAGCTTGCTTGTGAGGCCTCTGTGACTTACAGCACTGGACACAACTATACCATGACCTCAAATCCAAGGTAGCCTCTCTGCCTCACTATCTGCCCACTCCCACTGGTATTCCCAGTCTCCCACAAGGCCACAGACACTGCCACTTGTGGGTAGGAAGCTCAGTCCTGTGTTAGTCCTCCCAACAGCTACTGCTAAACCCCAGGTCCACACAGGACCCAAATTCCTCTGGGGAGGGAACACAGGAGAAGGGATCGTCCATCCTCACAGGGAAGCATTTGCCCATGCCACGCTCCTCCCAGTGGCTGCTTTCTGAGTCAGTTTTCCATCAGGATTCACGTGCTGTGCCTCCTATGGCATCTCCAACACCCACATACAGCTGTACCAAGCAGAGGAGATGAGCATGTAGTCAGCCACAGAGGCACATCCCAGCTTCCCTGACCACACTCCCACAGTTAGTAAAAGACACGAGGGAATCGGCAGGACCAAACGTAGCTGCTGTCAGGGTGTCAAGAGAGAACACAGCTGTTGTTCAGAGTGCCCTGGACCATTGTGTTGTTAAGTATCCTTGTGTTTCACAAGGCATCTGCTTTTCCAGCAGCAGCAGTGTGCTAGTTGTGCAAACTGCCCTTGTGCTCAAACCTGCCGCCCTCCTGAGCTCAGGGTTCAGCTTCCAGCCAGTGCACAACATCGAGGTGCATCAGCTCCATTCTCACCCTGTTCCTTTCCCTCACTGGCTCCATTCTGACAGCCTGAATCTCACATTTCCTCCCATGCTGTTGTGGCACTCTGCCTCCCAGGAATTAATTTTCCCCTTTTCTTCCCCTCCAGATGAAGGTCACCTATGTCCTGATGCTCTGCCGTGTCCACTGCAGCAAGGCAAACCACTTCACTTTGCTCTCTCTGCCTCTTTCCTAAACACATCCCCCTGTCTATCAAGAGTTCATTTCTCCTTCACAAATGCTTTCAGCTTTGGCTCCAGCTTTTACTTTAAGCAGGCCATTAGCAGCAGCAGACTCCTGCACTGTCTGCACTGGTCCATTCATCTCACGTCTGTTTTCATTTCTTCTCTGTTCCTTTGGTGCTGAAGTTGCAACGGGAGATTTTTGGTCTAACTGCTCATCTGAGTCTTGGGGACATGCTGCTTTCCCAAAGGGCAGCTCTCCAGGCACCTTGTCCCTTCCAACACCACAGCACTCAGCACCACTGCCTCTGTACTACTCCCATTCATCCTGGTGTTATGGTTTATTTTCTTCTTAACAGCCAGCACCTCACACATCTTGAAGGTGAAATCACCTCCTCTCACACCACTGTTGCTGCAACAAAGCCTTACAGCTGTCCTCACAGACATTCAAGTCCACAAGAGCTCTTGATTATGCTCAATCTCTGCATCTCTCCTAAAGATGAAAACGATTTTGCTGACCTAGATTTGGTGACACAGCTTGAAAAGCTCTGCCAGCCTCAGAACATACTTGTGCTGGGGAGGCAATGCAGTTTTCTTGAGGTTGCAAAGCCAAAGCAATTACTTAAATGTTACAGAAAACAGAAAGTTTCCACACCAGTTTGCACCTCTCATCCATCAGGTATTTCCCAACAACTCTGAAAGCTCCCCACTACAGCCAGTCCCTCTAGCATTCACCAGAGATGGTGTTAACACAGCTCAAATGCCTCATGTTCCTGTCACTGGGAATTCCCTCTGTTCCCCTGCTCCACCACAGACTTCAGCTGAGTCACCCCTTTCCTCTCACACCTACCCCATATCTCAGCTCCTCAGTCCTAAAAACAGGGACAATGACCCAGGAAAATCTCCTGCTAACATACTGCTGAAGGGGACTCTGCTCCTGACAAGGGGCAGCAAAGGGAGACAGGCAGAAGGAAAGCCTGGGGACACCAGTGAGGTGTTCTGGGAAGCAGGAGGGGACAGGTAAGGGCAGACAACAGCTTCTTGCCCAGTTCCTGTCCAGTCTCTTCTGCAAGGCCACTCTGGCCCCTGGGGCAGTTGCCCAACTGGCACCACAAGCACAGGGCAGGAAGATGAACAGTCCTTCAGTGACAACCTTACTCTCCCACAAGCCAGTCTCTCTGTGTAGAGAAATTTAAGGCATTTTTGGCTGCTTTTAAGACACAGGTTGTGATGATGTAGCAAGAAGAGACAGGTTTACTGAAGAACCAAGAAAAGGAGAGATAATAAGGAAACACTGATGAAAGCTCTGAGATTTCCCTCACTGTTTTGAGATACACTCTTTGCTGGGCACTGCCTAGGACACTAGCTTGCAGAACATGCAAGGAAACCAAGTCTTGACATGAAGAACCCATGTAATCTCCAACACAAACATTCTGCAAGGTGTTGGAGATTTCCACAAAGCCATTTCCAGCCAGTGAGGTCTTCAAACCCTCCTAGAGCCTAAGGTGGGCTGAGGGAGCCCATGCAATAATCCCAGAAGACAGATGAGGGACCATGTTGCTCCTCAGCAACCTTCTGGGAGCAGATGCTCCATCAGCCATGCTGTAGCAGGGTGCTTACCAAACAACTGTGCCAAGAGGTCAGGACATCCCCCACCACACCCCTTACCTTGATTTTCAGCTGCACCTTCAGGTCCTTCAGCTGCTCTTGGAGCTGCTCCTTTGAGAGGGATGTCTCTGTGCACGCAGAAGTGAGAAGCAGAGGGCTGGAAGAGCAGCACACTGGCAGAGAAGAGCCCTGTGAGGACTGGCCTACAAGACAGAACAGGCCTGGCTGTTATAATCAGAATGGCTGCAGCTTCATCAAGTTCAAGTCCATACAACCCCAAAAGATGGACATTCTTCACTTATCTAGCAACCAGTCCCAAGGCTGCATCACCACTATGGGCCAGAAGAATTTTCCTAATGCTCAATCTGAACCTTCATTATATGTTGCTTCCTCAACAGTTAAAATCTGCATGTTCTCTCCCAGCTGTCTAGCCCACAGGTCACCATCACCACCACTCCTTCCCTTCATCTTCCTCCTCCTCACCACTCCTTACCCCCTTCTTCCCTCCCATGGCTGCCCTATGCCAGAACTGGCAGCAGCAGCAGCTGAAGGACAACAAACCACCCCACACTCCCACAGAAACTCCCATCTAGAGGGAACCTGAAGATCTTGCTGAAACCTTCTGCATTTTACCTCCTGCTGGCAGCCCTTTCTCAGCCCTGCTCTCCTGTAGCTGAAGATGCAGCAGTTCCAGTTCCCTTCTCAGCACTTCATTCTGGTCCCACAGCACCTGAAACAGAGGCTGGTCATGGTGTGGCTACAAAAGGGCTGCGTGGAGGCCAGCAGCCACATGTTCAAAGGTGTCTCTTGCTGCCTGAAGAGCAGAGGCTCCTTGCCAGCACAGTCAGAGATTTTCTTCAGCTCCCCTCCCCACAGAGAGGCAGAGGTGAGGTATTTTAGAAGAGCCAGAGAAGAAATAAAAGCTCAAATTACTGCAACCACTATTACAGGCACCATCATTAGACACTGCAAAGTATGAAGAGCCACAAGCAACTGTCCCCTGCAAGCAAAAGCCCACGATACCAGGGGCTTCTGCAGGCACCTTGGAGGGTTGGACCTCCTGACCTAAACAAAACCACTGCCAGAGACCAACACACAAGAAACACCATGATCACAGTACAATGTCCCCCACAGCCCAGAGGTTTGCATTTTGCCTCAAGACTCTCCAGTGGGTGTCAAAGCAACAGCAGGATTTAGAGTGAGGCAAGTGCCACAGGGAGGGAAGGGAACATTTCTAGCCTGCAGTGGGAATAAAGTGAGGTAATGAAGGTGCTGATCCCACAGGAAGCAGAGCATGAGGCAGCTCCTGCTGCCTGCTTAGCACAGAGGCACTCTCAGAGACCAGCACAGGAGTTTATCCCACTTCAGTGCTGACATTAGCCTGCAGCAAGGAGTCCCATGGCTGAAGACCACACTAAGAGCCACCACACCAGTGCAATAAGCCACTTCCATGAGGGTCTGGAACTGGGAAACTGCTTGTTTCACTTCACACCCTTCATCCCATACTGGAAGCAACAGCATAGAAGGCATCCTGCCTCCATCTACACTGTCCACCTTGAGCAGACATCAAATTATATCCCTCATGCTGCCACCCAGGGAACTGAGGGGCTCCAAGAGACCATGAAACAGGATGCTTCAGAAGATCCTAAATAACAACTGTTACTGAACAAATCTAGACAGACACAAACCCAGTTTGTTTAATCTCCATTCTAAACAGGAGAGCAGAGGAGGGGGGTTGAAAGCATTCAGCAAGGATAAAGGACAAACACAGGCAGGTGCCTTCACAGGGGCAGAGGAAGCCTGAAGATAGAAACTCTCCATCCATTGGCTTTCTCACAGGCAGCTCTCAGGCTGCTAAATGGGAGGAAAAAATTGCAGCAATGGGCATCTTCAACCCTCTGGTGCCACCTGGAGCAATGCTGCACTGGCTAGTGCTCCAGCATGTTTGCCTTCAATCACAGCTTCAAGAGGGGCTGTCTGCTGCCTCTGTGAATCAGATTTGTTGAAAATGTGTATTTCAGGCCCTGCTAGGGGGGGCTGATAAGTCACCATCAGTGGTATTCCCATCACACAGCACTTGGAAACAAAGGGGCCATGCAGTAAGCACAAGGCCCAGAGTGCCCAGCAACTCACAACATGCAAGATACACAAACCACTTAAAAACAGGGCAAGGGAAAAGGAGGCTGTGCTGTGCTCACGTTCCAGAGAGCCCAAAGCTCTGGGCAAGAGCACAGAACCCTGTAGGAGGTACAACACCCCATCAACACACAGAACACACACCAGGTACCCAGTCAGGCTCACCTTGACTCTCTAGCAGAGCCCAGCAGCAACAAATGTTGTAGCAGTTATTAGAATGGGAGGAAATACAAAAAGGTAAAAGAATTTAGCTGATAAAATGCTCTGCAAAGGAGAGCAGCTTTCTTTCTGCATTCAAGAAACACAACAGATGATGATGCAGAACTACACAGTTCCCAAACAAAACAATCCATGTCTAAAGGGCTGCAGGGAGGGAGGAATTTGTAACATCACCCACCCCCCACCAGTATCCCAGCAAGGGAACCAACCCATGGAGGGCTGAGGAGCAAGGAGACAAAGCTGTGTCCTGCTTCCTGCCACAGGACTGTGAGCAACACAAGAGGAATCCCCCCTCTGCACTCTGCTCAGGGCTGCCTCTGTCCTCTCCCCCAGGCCAAAGTGCCTAGCAGATGTGCTGATGAGGGCTGGATCTTCAGGACACCATCACCAGAGAGCTGCCCACACGTACCCGGCACTGCAGCTCGTACTCCAAGACAATTTCTGCAAAGCACTCACTCTGGTCCAGGAGCTCTGGGTTGTGGGGCTCCACCTGGCCCAGCTGCACAAGCACAAGGAAACACTTCCATCAGGGAAATTATCACCTCTCCAAACAGAGAGGCAAATCTCCACAAAATCACTGGAGTTATGAATCAAAGGAAGGGCTCCTATTGACTCCTGTGGGATGGGGCAGGTGCAGAAAGAGGAGGAAAAGCATTCTCCTTCCTGTGGGAGACACCTCACTAGAGGCAGGCTTGCTTTCCTAAAGTGGCTAACAAACATCACCAACTGTTTTCTTTCCCCACATCCATTTTGCCAGGTGCCTTGCTGGAGCAGGAGACACTAAAACTAACCTTTTACATCAATACCTGTGACAAAGAAAACTTTTCTTTTCTGAAAGCCAAACTCTTTTAAAGTTCTTACTTGAAAACTACACTCCTGTATATTTTACTCAAATTGCAAACTTTCCATATTGTTTTTTTCCCAGATTGTCATTAATGTGCAGGAAAGTCTTTTGATGAATTCCTGAATGGTTCCTACTTAACCTCGAGAGAGAAAGAAAGTCTACCTTGTCATTCACAGTGCACATGAGTTCCTTCTGCAGCTCCAACACCAGCTTCTCAGAGGTTGCCAGTTTCTGGGCCATCACTGTGACCTTGTTTTGCAGCTGTGTGTTCTCCTGCAGACAAATGGGAGAAGATTCTCTTGATGCTGTGGGTCCTCACATCACAGGATGGGTTTGTTGGCCATGGGCCTTCAACAGGAAGCTGTAAAACAACTGGCACATCAGCACACCGAGGGCAGCACAGCTCGCAGGAGACAGTGCTTTGGAGAGAACACACCACGTGGGCTGAGCTTGGCTCACCTCTTCAAAGGACAGGCACAGGAGTGGGTTTTGTGGAGTAAGTTAGAGAGACCCACAGGAGGCTCATTTCTAATCATTTTGAGAAGTTATGGTTTCCCTCACAGCCAACAGAGGCAGCAGGTCCTGAGTTATATATGTCTGCACTCGGGCACTGAACAGCACTGGGAAAATCCTAGGCAAGAGACACCCTCATCTCTGCTTTTGGCATGGCCCCTAGCACAACTTTAGCCTCCACCACCAGGTGTCCAGGTGTTACCAAGGGTCAAACCAGTTCAAACAGACAACATGGGGGTTTAATAAAGTCATGGCAAGGGAACAAGCCCTGCATTTAATCCAACAGCATGGATGTAACTGATGATTTTTCTGCATAAAACTCTTGTCCTTCACTGCAAGAGCAACACAAACCACCATCATCATCACCTCTGCTTTGCATCCTCTGAAGAAGCGAAGATGTATCAGGGAAGTTTTACTTACCTTCACCGTGTGATTGAGTCTCCCTTGCAGGCTGGCCTCTATACCCTTCAGGAACTGTGTATTGGCCTCCAGCTTCGCTTGGTGATTGACTGATTGTTGCAGAAGTAGCTCTTTTGCCTCCATTTCTGCCTGTACATCCCTGGAGAAAAAAAAGTGCTACAGTTGGAGCACCCATCACGTGTGCCAGGTGGCCAGGAGGTATATGGGAGTCTTTAGGGACTTCTCTGCCACACAATGGCAAAACAAGCTGGAGAATCATAAAGGGAAACTGGGACAGGAGAGAGGCTGTGGACACACACAGGAAAATAATTTTCCCTGCCAAAAGGCCCTCTCCTACTTGAGTTTGCTCTGGGTGTGCTTGAGAGCGATGCACTGCTTGTCCAACTCCCTGCCAAGCTGCAGGCAGCGCCTCTCCACTTGCTCCAAGCCCAGCCTCGCCTTGTCCCTCTCCCTGGCGATCCGCCTCACCTGGATCCTGCCGGCACGGTGAGCAGTGAGACACAGCGTCAAGAGGTGCATCCCACCCACCCCACAGAAGGGTCCTCGTCCCAGGGGGCAGCCACCTGAGGCACTGCAGTTTGTAGCCATAGGAGGAGGTGGCTGCATGCTGGAGATGGCTGCTGGGGACCATGAGTGGGTTGTTCAAAGCTGCAGGCAGCTCTGCCAGGGCCACCTGCTCCTCTGCGCCGCCCCTGCAAGGACAACACAGACTGAAATCACTTTCTCCCAGTTCCACAGTGCCAAAAGGACTTCTGTTGTTTCACTGTCTGATCACCCTCCAGTCTTTCAGCCATCCACCCCCATCTCACAGACAGGCTTACATCACACCCTCCCCAGACTGTCCCCATCCATGTGGTGACCAGACCCTGCCATCACATCATGAACCTGACTGCAATTGCTCTTCCACCCTCAACAGCAGCTTGCTGAAAGGCCTTGCTGCTTGCTTCACCCACCACCGCCAGTCAAGGCAGCACCAGGGACCTTGAGGATCACCTGAAGTCCTTCTGGGGCTCAGACAGCAACAAGTTCAGGCTCAGCAAATGTGTTACTGACGCTGGAGAAGTGACCTGGGCCCAGGCAGCCGAGCCTGAAGGACAGGCTGCTTCCCTCCACACTCTCCTCCAATGCTGTGGAAAAAAAGCAGGGAAGGCACATCAGTGGGGCAGAGAAAATTGGCAGAGAAAAACTGACAGCTTTCCACACTGAAAGGAAACTCCAGGGACCCCATCAATACTGGGGAACATTCTAAAAACAGTGCCAAGCTGCCAGGAGGGAGATATCCTGAGCTGCCCTTAAGGCAGCCATGAGGAGCAGGCTGGCAGGCACAGACCAAGCACTTTGAGACCCCCACTAAGCCACAAAAAGAAATCCACATAAAGACCAACGTGGAAAGTTATATAGCATCAGAGGGTCCTGTGAAAACTGACAGATGGGGACTGCCAGCCTCCATGCTGCTCGAAAGTAAGGTTGACCTAAGGGGTAGCATTGAGGTCAGCTTCAAAGGTAAATGAGATTCAGCCAAACTGAACCAAAAAGCAGAACCCAGAAAGCTGACACAGAACTGGTAGATCCCCAAGAGCACTGATTCCACACCAGGGTTGGAAGAAGCTTATATTCAGAGAACTGTTGCCTCAAAGTCTTAAGCCAAAGGAACTCAAATCAATAGTGTTTGTTTGGGTTTGGTTTTTTTTTTTTGAGATATTTCACTCAGGATCTTGGATGGAGCTGTCCTGGCAGTCAGGGTAATCAGCAATTCACTCCTACCTTAGTGTATTAAAGCACAGTTACTCCAAAAGCATTGGCAAATGCCTTGCCAGTCCTTGGACTTACAAGCACTACAGAGAAGTATTTTACACAAAACAATGTGGATGGCATGAAGCTTGCTCTATGCACTAGAAAGGGAATGACCTGAGTCACAAGAGATGCAGAGACAACAGCACTTCTGAAGCCAGTGTTAGAACTGGGGTTATCCTTCCCCTCTGCCAAGAAATGCATCCCTCTCCCTCCCATGAAAAGATGAGACTAGACAGCTCTCTGTTGTTCTGCACTACTATCCTCTTGAACCTACACAGGGTTTGCTCCTATTCTGTCAGATGGGGACTGCCAGCCAACATTTTGTTTGATCTAGAAGCTAAAAGTAGGGTTGAGGTCAGATTCAAAGGTAAATGAGATTCAGCCAAACTGAACCAAAAAGCAGAACCCAGAAAGCTGACACAGAACTGGTAGATCCCCAAGAGCACTGATTCCACACCAGGGTTGGAAGAAGTGTCCCAAGGGAGCCTTTCAGTCTCAGTGCAGCAGCTGAAGTCCACACCATACCCAAGAACTAACAAGTGGAAAAGTCTCCCAAAGACACCATCTTCAGATGCCCAACTGATCTCTAGCAAGTCACTCCCTTATGAAACAAAACATCTTAGCCTGTATTGTTCTCAGTAGAGTCCATTCTTTAGCATCCTATTTTGTGGAGAAATGGATGGAGAAACCTTTCTAAGTGTGACAGATGGATTTGTGTCTGGATTCCCTGTGGGATGCTGTAGAAACATCAGTCACTAATGAACTATCCAGTGTAGGGAGCTGTCAATGACTTATGGTTCCTTATTAAAAGTTAATGAAAATCACCTCCAAGGAGCTGGAGGATCAGGTAATCCATGAGGATCCTTTATACAAAGAAAGCTTTCTGCCTTTCAACTCACCCCATGAAGTGCTGAGGCTTGGCTGTTTGAGAAACCTTGATGTACCTTGGAAAAAAGGTGGGCATGTGGCTGAAGAAGCCAAACTGCAACTCCTGAAAGCTCACCTTTCCATCTCCATCATATTTCCAGGTTAGTGGTCTTTGCTTCAGGTTCCTAAAATATCAGTATAGGAGAACTTGCCATGCTTGAAGCATCCAAACAGCTTCTTAAAATACATCCCATCTTTTTTTTTTTTACAGTGCAAATGGAACATGACTAAAAAGCTTGTTTTGAAAATGAATGCTGCTCTACTTCCATGTACACACAAAGAAACAAACTCCTCTCCACAAAGTCTGAAATGTGAGCCCCAGGAGTAGATGTGTGCAGGTATAAAAATCATTGGAATCCTGCTTCAGTTTTGGGAGAGAAGGGGGATTAAGGGCCCACGCCTGCTCTGGGACCCTGAAGACATACAGTCACCCTGTAACTTCAATCTGGAAACACCAGTCTGTGTGCAGAGACACACACCAAGAAGTCAAAACACACCAGGAGCAAGCTGCAGCAAGAGAAATCTGGAATGACCACAAGGAAAAAAATTGTCCTCCTAAGTGTCCTGCAGTCCTGGGGCAGACCCAGAGAAGCTGTGGGGCCGCCATTCTGGGAGATACTCAAACCTAGACTGGAAAAGACCTGACTAACTTGGTCTAGCTGTAAAGTCAGCCCTGCTGTGAGGAAGGCTAACCCCAGATGCCTCCTGAGTTCCCTTCCCTCCTAACTCTGCCTCAGTCAGACACTACAGACCAGTTCCTCTCCAAAGGAAGCCATCAGTGTCTCCAACAAAATGTGGCTGTGATGGGGAAGACCAGCTCAGGACCAGTGCCTGCAGTGTCAGGGAGACAAAGTTTACTTTTGACAGTCACTTCCTTTGACTCTGCACATTCACTGCCCAGAACTCACTGCCAATCCCTCTCTTCACAAGCTGATTCCCAGCCTTTCCGGGCTCACCTCCTTCCTCAGCTCCTTCAGAAAAAAGCTGGCTGAGGAAAGCACCTACTTCCTTGGGAAGGGCCTGGACTTGAGCTTCAGCCATGTCCAAGGAAGGGTTGGGCAACTGCCAGGAGCTGCGAGCTAGGTCAGGCTTCCAGAATGAAAACCCAGCACATATCCTGAAAACAGCCTCACCACAACTATCTGTGACACAATACTGTGAGGACCAAGCCTCCTGTATTCATCCTTGTAAGGGCAATAGAAGCCCAGCCAAAGTTGCTGACACAAGGCTGACAGGAACCAAGCAATGTGATTCCCCTGTCAAAAGCTACTCCTATATTCCCCTGCAAATCCTAAAGGATCTGTACCAGTCACCTCCTGGTAGCTTGCCAATACATTACATATAGGGAGGCCATCATACCTTGTGCCTCCAGCATCACATTCACAAGTGCTTTATCACTTTCAGCCTCTTCAGGCTCTGTAAGAATAAAAATGAGGAAAGAGCATTAGCCACAGTCTGCCCCAGGGCAGGGGTACCCAAAACACCCCAAATCAAACATGCAGGTCCTGACTGGTCTGCTCAGAGTCAGAATGGGAGCAACCTATGTTGTTCAGCCCAAATCACCCAGGCACCTTAGACATGCTGGAAGTGGAAACATCTGTGAGGCTTTTTATATGGTTTTATTTTACCAAGTCAAACGTTTTAGCTCAGGACTCAGAAGAGTGCCCTGCCAAGCAGGAGAGAGCCTTTTACCACAAAAGCTTAAAGTTTATTCAGAGGTCAGCCAAGGTATCCAGACTATTCATGGCAGAAGGAAGGTTAGATCTACCCTCTTGATTTCAAGGATGAAAAAAATATCAGGAAGAGAAAAAAAGGGAAAAGATGAAAGATGCAAATCCAGCTAAAATCCCTTGATGGAGGATAAGGGGGTGCAGCATGCCCACATCCAAACCCTCTGCCCCAAAAAGAAACCAGCTCTGTGAAAACTGGATCCCAGTCATGTGCATGACATGGCCAAAGAAACAGAGAGAATATCAGCAGAAGAAAGGCAAATCACAGCATGGGTCCTTCTCCTTTGGTATCAATTAAGAACTTCTAAATCTTGTTCCAGATGTCATGTCTGAGCTCAGAATCACAGAACTGATGGGGTTGGAAGGGACCTCCATTGAGTCCAACTCCCCTGAGAAAGCAGGTTCCCTAGAGCAGGTTGCATGGGTAGAAGTCCAGACAGTTCTTGAATATCTCCAAAGGAGACGTCACACACCCCTGGGTAGCCTGTCCCA
>VXBZ01012562.1:67140-98582 GCA_013399135.1 Heliornis fulica | reverse complement strand
TTTTTTCTGGCGCACATTTGCTTCATCAGCACATTTTTGCAAACTTAAACATGATCAGATCTGATCAGACAATACCATTTCTCAGTTGGCCACCAGAGAGAGCAGTCAGCATTCGGTGGACGCGCGGGTTGGGATGCTTGGCCAGAGGCACCATCCTGCACGCTCGGCCCTGCCAGTAGCTGTTAAGAGTAAAAAAAAATAATCATTCTGACAGCAGTGCAGAGGGGATTGTATCTTGCAAGGTTGCTGCTAATGGGTTACGTGTTGCCTTTGACTGCCTGCGTCTCTACTGTCAGCACAGGGCTGTATGCCAGCATTGTCAAAACCACCTACTGATTTTTTGGGGATCTGTTCAGCATTCCCAGTCCCTTCTGAAATGGGTGTGTGACACCTTAGAATGTCAGACTAATTGCTTCACTATCAATGTATGGACTTCAGAGGCTAAATTTAGGTACCTAGGATGTTGCAATCTGATCCACACCGTAAGGAGTCAGGGAGCGACCAGGGTGCATTTCTGTGAATGAGATTCCAGGGTGAGAGCCCTTGTTCGGACATTTGCCCTGCATGGCCTCTTCTCCTCACCACCATCCAGCCACAGCCCATAGTGTGCTCTAAAGCACTGTTGCTTTCAAAGCACCTACTGTAAAATGGCCATCTCTGGGGCCCACTTTAGAGTGACTTCAGATTTTCTTGGCTTTTGGAGGTTTTTTCCCTGTCTTTTCAGGAAACACGGGCTGTAGATTGAAGGACCTGAGAGAGCTGTACCAGGGAATAAGAAAGAGATGTGAAAATCCCACCATGGCCCTGAAGTAGTCACAGTTGCCTTCTACCAGGTGCTTTGTAGAACCATTACAGAGATACTCAATGTCCATGACACAGGTGGTGACTGTCCCCTGTGACTGGCACAGGCCACACTGCCAGGGAAGACCTGCAGAGCATCACTTCACGCATCAGCTGGCTGAGCAGATGGCTCCAGGTTTGGTGGGGATTGCCCTCATACAACACTTTGGATGCACAGGAATCTCCTCTCCTCTTGAGGTGAAACCTGTCTGGACATGTGTCTCTCTTCAGGTAATTACCTACTCAGAAATTTGAGAGAAGGAACGCTAGTCATCATCTCCCTTCTGCCTTCCTCCTTATGCAGGAGGTGGCCCAGTTGAGGGCAAGGTTAATGAAGCACATCCAGAGAGCGTGTGTGGAGACACCTGCTCAGGTGTGCTCAGCAGCTGTGTGCACCCTTGTCTGCAGAGCTCAGCGCTTGGTGAAGGTTTTAATTTGTCATCGTGCAGTCAGAAGCAAATCACTCTACAAATGGAGCCTTTCAACAAGTTAAGTGCAGCTGCAGTAGTGGTTCTGGAAAAGCTCTCCAGTTTGACCTAAGATAAACAAACATGGTTGCTTAAGTATCCTCAGTGTTTCCTTATACTTACAGTAGGAAATACCTTTGATACTGAGGGCAGCTAAACCAAATCTTAGTTATCTAAGGCCTCTGGCAAGTCCCTGAGTTTCTGAGTGAGCAAAGCCACTTCCTAGGTAGGAGAAGTACTAATCTTTGTTTTATAGCAATAAAAATAAGCATTCAAAAAACCTGAGCTGTGACCTGTCACTCACGAAGTCCCAGTAAAGCAGCATTATTCACCTGAAATTAATTTCAAGTGTCCGGTGCTGGTGCAGAGGGGATGAGGAGGGTGTTTCCGACAAGCTGGATGCCTGACGTTATATTACTTAAGAGCAGGAAATGCTCATTTGGCCTGGTTCTGTGTCATACTGGCCTTCCCATGCAAGGCTATATCTGGAACCCAAACACTGCAATAAGGCAGGAATCATTATATGCTATTTTTTTTTAAACAGCCTACGCAGTAAGAAGATGGTAGTTATCTCACCCTTCCCTTCTCTTTAGTGTGCAGTTGTGGCAGCGTGCTTCCCACTGTCTCAGCTCGGCTGCTGAAATGGCAGTGCACCAGCGCCATGCTCGGAGCCGTCCTGAGGAAATGTTCTGCTGAGGCTCTTAACCATTTAGCTGTAAAGCTCTCTCCACTCCCACCATCTCTAACTGCTGTGATGAAGCAAGGGTTTCCAGTCCTTGTTTATAGCCAGTGTCATCAGTTTGGCTATTTATATTGTACTCATCACAGAGCACTTTGCTGTATGAAATGGTCAGTTATATTTATACCAGTGCAAAAACAAAGTCATCACAAATCCAGGAGGCAGCATTCAAAGTATATTTTTCCTTGCTCCGTGCCACAGTTTCTTTGACAATTTAAACTTTTACCAGGTTGTGACACTCCTAGGAGGAAAGTACCACCAGTGCTTATCTGTGCTTGTGTTTTTGTCTTGTGTCTGGTCTACCAGCCGCCACCTCAGTGTGAACATGCGGTGCTGCCAGCAGAGTCCATAGAGTTGTCTTAGTGCAGCTGAAAGCAGAGCTTGATCCGCTCTGCCAGAGGTACTAAAAATACCTTTTAATATGCTAAGGTATGTGTCTGGCCAGGAGTTGTTTTCAAATGCATGGTTCCATGGAGTTGCTACAAAGTAAACCAAGCCAGCTCAGCTCAGTTCTGAGCTGCAAAATAACCAGTGTTGGGAAGGACTGCGGGGTCCCCCTCAATCCTGCGGAGGGAGGGGGAGGGGAAGGGGGGGAGGGGCACCAACACACCGCTCCCCCCACCCTGTTCCCAGCAGCAGGTTGGGAATAAGGGATTTGGAGGGGAGTTGCAGTGTCCTACCTGCCGTTATTAGTCAGAGGTGTTATACTGGAAAGATTGTTTCCTTAATCCTCATTTAATGTATTTGAATAATTAGTAAATAAAAAAATAACCAAACCCAAACAGGTTGAATGTTTCTGAGATCTGAAAGGGCAAGTGAGGGACTTCATTTTCAGCAGAGAAGACCCACACAGACTGGGTCCTGCCAGCTTCTCCAAGCTTACACCATGCACAGAGGTCAGATCCATGCTCAGAGGCAAAGCCCCAGCCTCCTCTGAGTGGCTGCCACAGGCTGTGTGGGCAGGGGCAAAGCAGTTTCCCTCCTGGACGGCTGCAGAGCCCAAGTAAAACCTTTCTGACGACGATGATGATCTCTGGCTTTGAACTGCAGAAATCCATGCTGTGGAGCTGGTGTCCCCACTGCTGACTCCCTGCAAGGGCTGTGTAGGGAGTGGAGGTGGCATTGTCACCCCACTCAGGAAGGTTCTGGGGTTTACAGAAATCCTCAGAAATGGGGATTATTTATTTGGGCTTGCTCAAAAAGAAAACCCTGATTTAGTAAGTGGACTCCATGGCAAAAATCCACACATGGAGCTTGTCCAACATAGAGGACATCTGAGGCCTGACACGGGACCAAAGCACACGTGTGGGGTCCGAAAGACCAGGTTGAAGATGGCATCATTGTATCTCACACTGAAATCCCCTGCCCTGCAGTAGCACCTGCTCCCAAGTGATGTTATAACTACCTCTTGCTGCTGCTTAATGCTGTTAGAATGATCTGTGAAGCTCCAGTGGTACAGCCATCAGCACAACTGGATGAGCAAGTGGAAGCTTTGTTTCAAGCTTTCTGTAATACAATACTGTGGTGCTGTAGCATGCAGGCTAACTAGGGTTTCACTGCCAACTTGAGAAAATGAGGGCAAAGGATGATTAAATATTAAGTGGGATGCAAGATCCCAGCTGATGCAGTTCATCTGGTAACCTGATAACTGTGGCTTCCTGAGATACCTGAGAGGGTACTACAGCAACCTGGCCTAGCCAGTGAGAGGAGCTTGGGGC
The DNA here is from genome assembly GCA_013399135.1 of Heliornis fulica. Classification (NCBI taxonomy): domain Eukaryota; kingdom Metazoa; phylum Chordata; class Aves; order Gruiformes; family Heliornithidae; genus Heliornis; species Heliornis fulica. The sequence goes on along the minus strand of VXBZ01012562.1, from coordinate 94,818 downwards.
TTTCTCCATTAATTTCCAGCACCAAGATGCCTCAGGAGTAACGTGTGCTCACGGAGAGGGACAAAAATGAGGACCCTTGGAATGTCTGTATCGTTTTCTGTTTGCGTTTCCACCTCCTCCATTTCTGGCTGCATTGGACTGCCAGGCAGGCTATACTTACATCAGGCAGAATGTATTCATGATAAAAGAAAAATATTTTGTGATTAATGCAGCAACATTCCTTCCCCACCACAGGATGAGCCATGTCCTAAAGCCTCTCCTTCAAGCAAAGCTGCGGCTGACAAGAAAATTACTGACCTTCCTTATACTACAGAGCAAGGCTTCTGAAAGACAGCTTTTATTAATTGTGCTTGTGCCTCTGCCACGTGTGCCTCTCTGAGTATGTGGACAGTTTCTTTCGCAGCTGACTGTTTTGCAGTGGGTATCGGCACCCATGCTTGCTGAACTCACCTTGGTATTAGCAACGAGCAGCATTAAATTGCATCCTCACTGCTCCCATCAGGAGCAGCCCACACCTTGGGTGCTGCTACCTGGCTGTGTGTAAGGGCTGCAAAGGCTCCTGCTCTACTGCCTCCCTCACTGCCACGAGCAAGGGCAAGTAACTGTGGATAAGTGGAGGCCCTTTCCTTTCTGAGCCTTGTAGGTTGATGTTTTAACTGCATTCCTAGTGATTTGAACTCCCATCATCTAACCCCATCCCATGCCTCCTTGGAAACATTTAAAGATGTTATTTTTTCCCAAGGTAAGATGTGCCAAAGCTTGGTTCCTTTAGGAAGACAAACTGTCAGTGGAAACATTGACAACTACACAGGCAAATATTGTATTGCTTAAAAACCTTTATTTAGATTGCTCCATTGCAGGGGGAGTTGGTTGGTGGGGCTTGTTTTTGGTTTGTTTGTTTTTTTTCTTTTTGGATGGTGCTAAAGACACCATAAAATTAGCTACAGTATTATTCCAGTGATGTGTACACTTCATGCGCCTTCAAAATTAAAAGCAACCACGATAAAAATGAAGCAAATAAACAGTCTTGAGAAGGACCTGATCCCTCTCCTCCATGCTCTCAGCAGCCAATGAGGGTCCCAGAAGGGCAGGAGGCTCGGGCTGAGTGGCGTGGAGGGTCCTTAGGAAGGCTTTGTTGCTCTGCCACGGGGATATTAATGGTTCTGGCCAGCTGACAGCATGTGCGGCGAGCATAAACATTTGGCTCCAGCAAAGAGCTGCAGATGAGGGAGGCGAGTTGTGCACGAGATAAACAGGGTCCTTGCAATAGCACCCAGCTGGGCAAGGGCTGCCTCTGGCAGATGAGAGCAGGACCACAGCATCCTTGGGGAGATGCAGCCATCGGCTCCTGGGTGCTGCCTTGTCCCAGGGCCCTGGAGGGGGGTGAGAAAGACTTGAAAACGCACCATTGGGGTCACATTAGGGATCAGAGGAAAGAGCTCATAAGCAGTACTGACAGTGCTTGCCGCACCACTTTGGGTTGTGGTGTGCTTTGCAACCAAACAGCAGCCATTTTTCAGGGGGCCGGGGGAGTAAGTGGGTCAAGAGCACCTAGGCCTCTGTTTTCCATCTCTCTCAGCTGTTAGCTCCAGTTCAGGCTTAAGTTGTGCTCTGGGTTCGTGACAACAGTCTTTTAAAACTTGGGTCTAACCCTGTGTGTTGGCAGACAGCACTGTAGCCTGGGTCAGAAAGCCTTCGGGCTCTCACTTTCCTGAAGCACCAAGAGAGGCAGTTTTGCATTTTTGATGTCGCTAATTCAAATAAAGAATAAACTAGATTTGTAAATATTAAATAAAGACCTTGAGTGGTGTTACAGACCTGCTCTGCATGGAGAGCTGGAGGATGGGTGGTGCACGGCTGCTTCTTCCTCACCACTATTGCAATGCCCATGTATGTGTGTGAAGACGGGTAACTTGGCTATTTTTGATTCTGAATATTCAGCATAAGCAACAAATAATCAAAGGCAATTTTTCTGCAGGGATCAGAGTAAATGAATTACTGCCTGGGTGTAGCTGAGGGCAGTGTCTGGCTCATTATTTTCTGTGAAATAATTCCCACAAGTCCTTGTGGAAACCCAGCTTGCTTTTCTTTTTCCTTCCCTCCCCCCCCATTTTTCTACTTCCTTAAAGTTTCCAAAATACTTTGCTGAAACATATTTTCACCAGTCACATGTGTTAGTGAGGAGAGAAAAGGTTAAATTCTCCTTTGGTATTATAATGTAATTCATTTCCTGTTTTTCACAACTGTCTAGACACAGATCTAACGAGCATTAACCCTGAATCCTACCACTGGGTTAAAAAAAAATAAAACGAAGCTTTAAATATAAAAGTGTGTGGTAAGAGAAAAATTGTAGGTTTCTACCTACTGCCAAGGAGCCAGCTTTTTAAAGAGGAACCATTTAACTGTCTATAAGCAAAGGAAAAAAATAAAAATTACTTCAGTTTCAGAGGTTTAAAAAGGCTCCTGGTTACTTTATACACACCAGCAGCAATACAGGTACTACTGAGCCATGGTACCGACAGGTTGATCCTCCCTTCGGGACTTATATTTGTCTGGATTTACACCTCCAGCTATATCCAAAACAGAAAGGATAAATTCCACTTAAGTAGGAGAGCTATAACAAGACCATGAGAAAGTCATTTAAGAGCTAACCCACGCTGAAAACCATGGTCAGGTTCTGGTGAGAGACCCATGGACAGTGTCCTCCAGTTCCAGATGAGGAAGGCACCCCAAACCTCAAGGAGAAAAGCAATTGCTGTGGTACCCAGAGGCACCTCCTATTGGGAAGGCAAAGGTGAAAGCCACAGTGCCTTGGGTTCCAACCTACCATTCAGTCATGGCCAGACCCACAGAGACTCTCATCAGCTTAAGCCAGATCATGATTGGGCTGACTCCTGGTCCTATGTTAAGGCCAGCAATCACCCTGTGGAAATGTAGCCTCCTCTAAGACTCTTTCCACAGGCTGCCATACCAGGGAGGGAGGGAGGGAGGGAGGGAGATTTCTGGCCCATCACTTGAGCTAAACCCCTCACAGAAGTGCAAGTTTTGCCTATGGAGGAGAGGCATGGAGAAAACAGAACTGCAGCTCACCCCAGCCCAGGGATGCCATCACTGACAGATTGTCACATGCACCATTCCCATCAAAGATTACTCATAGAGGCATTATTTTTTGTACTTTACATGTAACCTCACTCTCACAGGGATATAATTTGTATGTTCAAAAGCCCTGTCAAAATAAGTCAAAATTCATAGTGCACCATGAAGAAAAGCTTGCATTTCCTGCACGTTTCTCTGTGTATGAGCAGAAACCCAACAAGAGTGGTTGGCTGGTTATAGTGTGAGCTGGGAGCAGGTGTCTTTCCTGTCCCACCACCTGATTTCAACAGCCATGTGAAAACAGCAGCACCCCCCTGGAGCACCAGGCCAGGCCAGGCCAGGCCAGACCCAACACACCACCTTTGCCACAAAACCTGGGGGTGCATCCTGTGTGAACCAGCCAGCATTCAAGGCCTCTTCTTGGCAGGGACCAAAAAGATTCAAGAAAAACATATTAAAAAGACATTAGCTCATTTTATACTGAGAAGCACAGTACCAATGCATCAAGCACCACAAGGAGCAAACTAGTTTATCTCCAACTTCAGCAAAGCCTTTGAACTCACAGGAGATATTTTATAGGGGCATTTAGGAAACAGCTGTCTCCAGTTTCTGCAATTCCAATGGCAGGAGCAGCTCAGGTTTTGTCAAAAATAAAGTGTCCCCCTACCTGACTGAGTGGGGTTCAGCCAACACCCCCTGCAAAGCAGAGAAGCAGAACTGAAACTTAGGGAAAGCTGAGGCATATTGTGAATGTTAGCTGTGCTAGTAGTTTTCTGAATGCTGTGGGGGCTCCACTGGACAGCCACAACCTCTCAAGTGTGATGGTGAGTAGCTTGGCCTTTGCCTTCTGTGACTCAGACAGTATGGCTAAAGGCCTTGCTGCAATAAAGTAACTCAGCCTTCTCCATATCCCAGGTAACCAGGTCCCACATATCATTCAAGAGGGGCCACATTTTCCATAGTCTTCCTTTTATCACTGGTGGGCCCTGTAGGAACTTTTCTTGTTGCCCTTGATGTCCCTGGCCAGATGCAATCCTATCAGAGGTTCAATTTTCCTGACCTGAGCCCTGGCAGTTTCTCTGTATTCCTCCCACACTACCTGCCCTCACCTCCAGTGTTTGTTGGCTTCCTTTTTGTGTTTGATCCTGCCCAGAGCTCCTTGTCCATCCACACAGGCCCTCTGCTATTTTTGCATGACTTCCTCCTTGCTGGGGTGTTGCTCCTGAACTTGGAGGTGATCCTTGAGTATTAGCCAGCTGTCTTGGGCACTTCTTCCCTCCAGGGTTTTGTCCCATGATACTCTACCAAGCAGGTCCCTGGAGAGGCCAAAGTCTGCTCTCCTGAAGTCCAGGGCAGCAAGTGTGCTGTGCATCGTCCTCACTGCCCTGAGAATCTGGAGCTCCACCTTTGCATGGTCACTGCAGCCAAGGCTGCCCTTTAGCTTCACATCCCCTACGAACTCCTCATTACTCCCCTTACAAAGTTTAGTCTGTTAAAATCAGTGAAACTGAGCACTTTCAAAAAAGTTTGAGTACAGAACATCAACAGCTTTCTTACCCCTTGTTGAAAAGGCTCTGCTGATCTTGTAGACTGCCAGTGTTTCCAGAAACTTGTGTCTGGGGGGTACAACCCTCTAACTCCACTCCTGAGACACAGCATAACTACACAAGGACTTACAAAATAACATGCCTCACATGACAGTGTAAATGAAATGAAAAACAAAGCACCCGCATGTTGTGCTTTTTTTTCTTAGTTGGCATCACTTCTGTGAGGAAAGTCATTGTGTTTCACCATTAACGGCTCCTGTCCCAAGTTGAGACAGGTTTCATTTGCCTTTTCAACTGGTTTTCCCCAGTGTACTGGAAGCTCCTTCAGTGAGCTCCTACTCACACTCCCTGTGAGCCAGAGCCTGAGGCAGACTGTTACAGCCCTGGCTAACCAGATGCAATTGTAACCGAAAAAAGAAAAATCCAAGTCACTCGGGTAACACATCCAGAAAAAACATTACCAAAAGCCAAGGTACAATGAAGCAACAGCTTTATCCAGGACAGTCTTCTACTGCCACATCATCCCAAGTTCTGGATGTTCCTGCGGAAGAGTCTTCACTTACAGTCAGCAGAAGCTCAAATCCAGTAGAGTCACTAACTTTGAAGCAACGAGACAACAAAATCCATGGTTCACATGGTTTGAACATTTATTGCAATTCAGTGTCAAAAATGTTTTACAAAAATACATTACTGCCTGCACAGAACAGCTGTAGAAATCAGAGTTGAACATGCATGGGAAGAAGAAAAGAAAGTGTGCAAATTTATAATGGAAGGATTTTAACCACACAGTATTAAACAGAAGTCTTACTATACAAGGGATGCCTTTCACTTCATATCATTCCTAGTTACAACTTCAAGGAAAACCAAAACAGAACACATGCTCTCTTCCATACATAAGTAAGTATTTATAATCACTGTAGATTAGTTCCTAAAGATGAGCGTATTTGCTATTTCAAATTAAAATGTTCTCTCAGTAGCAGACCTGTTAGTAGCCTGTGTAGCACGTGATGGCTAAAGAAATGCCATTTCCACCCTCAACTGACCTCCCAGGAGGGAAAGCAGCAATGCTTGGTCAACAGAGGGGGAAATCTCTCTGCTGTTCAAGGCATTAATATACCAGAGATTGCAGGTGCTGGGGATGAGATAGATTTGTTCTCCCTAGGGCCAGATCCTGCAGAGCCAGTTTGCCTCCAACAAATCACTGGAGGAAGAAGTGGGATAGAAACATACACCAGTAAAGACACTCAAATATGCTATCCACATCCTCAGAGCCTTTAACAAGCACCACTATAAGCAATCAGCTGAAAAAAAGGAACACAAGCAGAACCCCAGGGGCCCAAACCTTGTAACCGTGAGTCATTTATAAACCTGATCTGCCATCAGCTCCACAGGGTCTATGTTCTCTGCAAACAGGCTGGCTCGGAAGAGCGGCAATTTAAAGCTATGTCTTTTTGGCAAAGTGCTTGATCTACAGGGAAGCTGTGCAATGTATTCATAAGAACAACCCCAGAGGACAACACTGATGTGCTGCCCTGAGCAGGAGATAAGCATGAAGCAGCACATCTGATTTATTAGCTATGTAACAGAATTTGAAACCTTCCTGCTTTAAATCAAACTGTAGTTACTGAAGGCCAAGGAATTTTCTGGGCAGGAAGAGCTGGTTTAGTTACCTGCATATGTTCTAGAAGGTGACAGCTTCACAAGAGTAACAAATCCAACAGAAATGGGAACACAAAGTTCAAAACTTGGGGGCAAAATAATAAAAAGATAGTCCCATATACAGAAAGTGGCAGGGTGCAATTAAATTTACATACAAAGCAACATCTTCCTAAATTTTCCTAATCACTTTAAAAAAATAAAAGGAACTAGAAACTCCCACAATTAAAGAAACAAACCCAAACAATATAAGGGGTGGTGCACACATTTTATGATCAAACTTTACCATACTATAGTTAATATAAATGGCTTAAGGTATGTACAGCTGAAGTTGTGCCTCTTAAAGTGGCTATCACATTAATTTAAACTCCAAACACCTGCCTCTTCTAAAAAGCTGAAGCAAAGATGTCTGGGAATCTCTCCCCCTTCCTAAGCCTCATCCTCTGCATGGATCTGTTTTTCCCCTTCTCCACACCACATTCTACACTGTTGCACCGGTTTCAGCATCCTCTGAGACAACACAGTTTCTCTGGATACACTGGCAAGAGAAAACCCCAAGGAGCAAAAGCGCCTTCACTTCCCAGTGTAAGAACCAATGTATGTCTAATGGCAATGCATCAACTCACTGGAAGGTGAGATGTCATTTCACAAGAATATTCTAGTTCCAAAATACAAGTAAAAGTCTGTTTTCCCTTTGAAACAGCTTTGCTACAATTGTCCTAAAACAAAGCATTCCTTTTTGCCCCAGAGCAGCCTTACTCCATCCTGCCTCAAGGCCTCAATACACTCAGTTTGTAACCCTACCAGCCTCAGCCAAGCACACGCCTTTGCACTGCAAAAATACCCATCGCTTTGTTTGCGAGCAGAGGAAGGTATTTGGCTACAACAGCATTTTGTTTTGAATACAAGAGTATTGAACCCACCACAATATCTCCCTGTACCAGCCACTTGAGAAACAATGAGTCTCCCAAAGAGACCAAAGCCTGTTTTGACAGTGGCTGTAGCAAGAGGGTGGTGACTGAGGCAATAACCCAAGGAGACTTATTCCATTTGGGTTTTTTAAGTCTGTTTTGTTCTCCACTACAGCAACTGCCTGGTTTTCCGCTGCTTTGTGCGCTGACAGCAACATCCCAGGTCCCTGCCCAGGTGACACTCCAAGTCTCTGTATGTATCAACAAATACTCTTCAGCACTTTGACCCTTTGAGATCTACACAGTGCAAAGAAATAAAAACCCACGGTAATTGAACCAGGTTTTATAAATAGGAGTCCCAGTTGCACATTAAGCATGTTGTTAGCATGACCCATGCTCTCTGGGCAGAGGACACAAACTCTTGGCTCTAGTCACTGCCTTGATCAGCCCTTCACTGGTTTGAGCTAAGACCTTCCCAAACTGCAGCTGAACGCTGTGATTTGGTCTTGCTGTGCAGGGACTGCACTACATAGGATTCAAAACTGAGCTTAAAATTCACCCAGTGTCACAGGCTCACAGTGGCCAAGTGCCATCTGCTAAACATAGTCCCTGACTAGGCAGAATCTGAGCATTTCATAGCTAAATACCACTGTGTGCCCATCACAGCAGGTTGGCTCACTATGGATGGAAGAGGCAAGACCACAAACCAAGCCAACCCCAAGTCAGAGCTGGAAATGGAATATGTCAAAACCCCAGGTCCTCTCACTGCTAGAAAAATGAACTACAGGAATCTCCAAATACAGGGGCAAAGCTTCACTCATTTCACTTGCAGGTTTCTGTCCTTACCCTCGTTCACCAAGCCAGATTTCAGCTTTGTCTACTCACTGCTACCAATGCAGGAATGAAAACAAAGTGGCCTCCCTCGCTTACAAAACATTCCCCCAAAACAAGCACAAGTTCAGTTTTTCAAGTTAACAGCTTTTAAATCACTTTCAGTTGACATGAATATGGATCTGCAGGCTTATGCGTTCCAGCAGCAAAATGATGGATGGGGCATGAACACCAAGATAAAGCTCTCTATCCTGTACATGTCTTTAATCATCTCTGGAGAGCAGCAAGCCCTCTGCCATGGCCATGGGTGACACAGGCTCACAGAGCTCTCTGGAAGAGCAAAAGCTCAGGTTTGCTGTTGGGAGGCAGAGGAGCAGTTCTTGTCAGCATTTTCTTGGTTTTCCTTCCCACCACTCCATCTAGAGGCAGCTATTTTTACCCTTCTCATGCCTCTAAGAGTATAAAAAGTGATCTAGCTTGCAAAAATGCAAATATTGTCAAACTTTTTATAAAGAGCTGCAGAAAGGCATTGAAAGTCAGTTATAAAAATGTAAAAAAGAAAAGAATTTTTAACAGTAATTAACTCAAGTAGTTCTTCCTGAATTGTCCTGAGTACTCCTCATCCTCACAATTCTTTTTACAAAGTCACACATGGCAAACTCATTATTTACCCTTCCAAGGCATCCTGCTTACATCATGCACAGAGAAAGTGCTGTACAGGAAACCTACTGGCAACCAGCAAAAAAGCCTTTCAGTGCAGGTTCTCAAATTGTTACTTGAGCTGGATTCTTCTAGCTCCACTGCAGGGAGAAGCAAAGCCTTGTGGTGGTGAGCCAGACCATGGCCACAGTGAAGTTTGGCATTTGGCCACTTGCTCCACAGGACTGAAAATTTAGCTCTTGGCTAGTGTTAGAAGATCCCATGAAGAAGGTCAGCACTGGAAGTGGAAGGGACTGGGCTGGGTCTTTGCCACTGGTATGGAGCAATAACCAAAGACATCAAGAACCATGTCAGAACTCCCTAGCTTACACCAGTCCTGACTGCTGGGTTTACAGAAATGCAGTCTTGCTCACCAGCCTGAGCTCCAGGAGTCTGGAATTAAACATGATGTTGCTGCTCTTCCAGTGAGTAAAAACTGCATCTTTTCGCTATGTTCAACAGTCCAGCTCTCCCTACATTTTACCAACTCCAAGATGACTGAATTCACTCAACAGAAGTCAGAGAAGAGGTGTGTATACATTGGAAAGCTAGGAAAACATGAGCTTGAAGAAACAGATTCTAACCTTGCTTGGGATTTCAACCAGTGCAATTACCTTAGTGGAGCCAATACAAATTTACATTTTGAGATTAAATCCAGTCCTTTGTTTCTCTATTATACAACTTCTTCCCCATGAAATAATCTTCACCATCATAGTTTCTCTTTTCTCTTTTGCTTAGTTTTTCATGAAACCAAAAAATTAGAAGAGGATGGAGTAAAATCTTAGGTATTTATATAGTGCCTATCATCTAGGCATTCAAGCACTGAGTAGAGCAAGAAAACTCATGTAAAGAGGTAAGCATTAATACAAGAAAAGATGCTTACTATCACAAACATTTCCCTTTAAATCATTCTACAAATTACAAAAGTTCACATTGTACACTGGGTTTTTGTTTGAAAGGTACTCCAGAGGTAGAAAGTGGTATGGTGCGATTCTTTTGCAAGTAGGCTAGAGTTCCATCCTAAGTATTTCAGAATGTGTCCTTTTTAAAAAACATAAAATTATTATTAAACTTGTCACAGGGATATTTTTCATAAATATTTTTAAAACATCGTATTTATAAATATGTATGCTAAATAAAACCAGATGGAGAAACAGTTCAACAGTCCTAGCCTCATATTGCTTTCTCTATTAGAAACAAACCAGGAGTTCCTCAAATGGTTGCGGGGCAAATTCGTTTTTTAACTTCTAAAAAACAAAACATGAAATTTTTCCACGCCCTGTATCTTGTACTCTGATCGTAAAAAAGGGACTCTGTACAACATGCTGTATTTATACACCAGTCCTATGGAAGTCTGTCTTCCTTAAGTGCTGCATATCAGTGAGCAATTTCACCTTCCATCTCTGAGATCCTCTTGTTCCTTGACTCAGGAGCTCTGAACAAGCATGGATATTTACACTATTTACAAATGGAGTGTCCAAGCTCAGTGGCGTAAAGTGTCCTGTAAGAATTGCGTAAGCTGCGGTGACCCAAGTTCAGAACCTGAACAAGTTGATGAAGTCTTGCGGTGACAGAGAGGTGGAGCAAGTCTCTGGGTTGTTGGCTGTGCAAGGGTGATCGGTACCCTGGGAAAGAAGACAGCTCCATTTAGAGAGACTGCAGAACAGGCACCAGAGCATCAGCCAGCTTAGTGCTGCTGCTCTGACACACATCCTGCTTGCAACAGAGTGGAGCCCAGAATAACATTTCTACTCCTGTCTGACTGCTCACAACTGGGCTTCTAGCTGCTTTCAGGGGCTACTGGGAAGTCAAGGGAAATAAAACCAGCAAAGATCAGATTTTCTCTGTTCCCCTCTGAGGGAAGAGAGGCTAGAGCCGACCATCAGCTACAGGAGTTTAACAGCACACATGCCTTGGATGTCACCACAGTGGCCAGCAGATTTTTACCCAGGGCTGTTTTGTAGGTATCAGCTCTCATTCCAGCTAATCCTGTCAGCAAGACCTCTGCCACCACTCAGTGGGTGGGAGCTGCTAACAGCATTAAGATGATTCATCACAGTGAACCTTACAGTAATCCCATCTCCTCCCCTCTAGCCTTGACGGCCACTACTCTTGTTCAACAATCTCCAAGGAGAAAGGGTCTTAACAGTTGCAGGGGAATTAAGAGGCAGAAAACACTAGGTTATGCAGGCCAAGGAACTGCAGCACCCTAACACAGCTGCAGTCAGAGGGTGCCCTCAGCTCCTGCCCGAGTTGAGTCTGTCCCACCAGCACCTCATACCTTCCAGGAGAGGATGTGGCAGTGCCTGCACAACTGCAGCGTGTCACCATACTGCTCCTTCCGTGGGTAACACCTTATGAGCTTGAAGTACATCTTCTTCCAATCCAGCTGTCCCTTGTCAGATAAGATTAGCCGTTTTCGAATCTTAAAGAAAAACATAGCAGGTCAAAAAAAAACCCTTGTTTTCCAACTCATGTTCTTCTCTCCCTCCCACATGCGTCATCTTTGCCAGTCGCCTTTTAACAAAAAGGAAGCTCCTGCTCTGAATATCCTGCTATAACCGGCTTTGAGGGAAACAGCCTCACCTGACACCATTATTGGGGTCCATCCCATTTCGTGGCCATTGCTGTATGAAAGCCTGAAACACTGGGACCTATTTTACACTACATCTCCAGCTTCCAGGACAGCAAATACAGTTATAGTTAACTGTTTCAGAAATTAGACTGTTTTGCTTCTTTGACTAAGAATCAGCAGTTTGTCATGTTAGCTTGGGAGAAATCCATCTTTCATTTAGAGGTCATAAGTTGCAGAGACTGGATTTGAATTTACTTGATAATAGAAATTAATCACACACACCCTGTCCTAAGTCACTTCCAAATTGAGATCCAGAGTGATCAAATAAAGCCAAGTCAAAGAAATCTGGTACATGCTCCCTGAAGAGCAAAGTTTGAATGAATGTCCCCAGACATTCACTCAAAGAGGGACTTTTGTTTGGTTTTCAGTTTAGAATAACCCAGATGATTACCAGCCTGCAAAGGAACAAAGATGTTTACACCGGTATGACACGGGTAGCAGCAGGGCTGTTTTCCACATACTGTCCTGTCACTCACAAAACAGCTCAGAGGGGATTTTTTGCTCTAAAGGGCAAGAGAGGACAACTCATTGCTCACAGAGTGCATCCACAGAGATTCTCTGTGAGGGAGTCAGGCCCTGGGATTCCAGGGTGACTGCTGGAGCTTGCCTGCACGTTTTCCCTCTACACGTGGGGTGAGGAGCAACTGAATGACTTGCAGTTGTTACCACCTGGATTAGGGTTGAAGTTCACCATATGACTAATTCCTCAGGCTCCTATTTCAGGAATCATTGCTGTGGCATGCAAAACCCTCTACATAAATCATCTTCACATCCATTCTCATGCCAGCCTTTATTAATCAGCTTATGGCACAGCCTTCAGATCCAAGAGATACTCAAGTAAGACTGTTCTACCCATGTTCATTCGCTTGTGGGGTACAAGCAGTGACTGATGGGAGTCTGCATCCCTCCTTGTACCTGTCTGTCTGTAAAGTGGTACTGGCAGAGCTTCTTCCACAGCAGACGGTCTTCGCTGAGCACCTGCAGGTCAGGAGCCACCTGTCCGAGGCTAACCAGGTCTCGCCCATCACTCAGTCGCTGCATGATGTTCAGTTGCAAACACAGTGGCAGGTCTGTGAAGGTGGTGCCTTTAAATGCAGGCTGGAAGAGACAGAAGAAAACCAAGCTCACAGGAAGCTGAAAACACAAGCAATTCTAGCTTGCAGGAGCATTACTGCTTTTTAAGCAATGTTCTTTGTAGAGAATGAGCAGCAGTTCACTCTTCTGAGCAAGGAGACATTTTACAGAGAGACCTTTAACTTTCTGCCCCAGAAGAGTTTGAAATACAAATACACATCCCCTTCCTGAAGGGTATTAGAGCAGTTAGAAGCAGAGTTGCAGTTCAAGCCTCCTTCTCCCCTTTTTGTCCATCCCACATCGGTACTCCCAGCTTTCACTACAGTAGGATCATGGCCATATCTTAGTATGAGCTATCCCAGTCTCTCCACCACAAGGGAGATGGACATTACTTCTCAAGTTCAGCCTCCCAATGCACACACTGCTGGGAATCTCATGCGTTTCCGGTGTGTTTTTGCTTACATCATCACAGGATTGTTGTAACCACAGCAGTGGCTGAGTACCCGCAACAGGATTTTTCCCTACATGACTTCCAAGGTCACTGCTGGCAAGGCTAAATTCTCCTCTGTGAAGGCCTGAAGGACCTACTCCTTTCTGAACAGCTGCAGCCTTGATTTTCCAGGCTGTTCAGCCACACCAAAACAAATCCTCACCTGAAGAGCCAAAAGCCACCTTTGCCTCCACCCACCTTTGCCTGATCTACACAGGGTCCAAGATTGTTTTTTTGAGTCCACACAATGACACAGCCCCAGGACAAGCTTGCATTAATGGATCAGCTGGTCCTGCCCTCAGGGAAATCCAAGGTACACAGAGCAAGACATTAGCAGGAACCACAGCTTGGCCTCCAGCTGCTCCAAAACCAGCCCCAACCTTATTAAGGCAAACAGCAGCTTTTAGGATTGGGCCCCAACAGAGAAACAATGTTAGATGGATGTGCCAAGTTTATCATTTACCCTGCACAGAGATGCTGCTATTTTAAGTCACAGAGTCACTGCTCCCATCTCACAATTGGCTCAGCTATTAACCATTTCAACCAAGCAGCACACAGGCCACCATCAGCAGAGGACCACTGCATAAGGCTGCCTCTAGTCATGCAGTTCCACCTCCAGTCACCCCACTACACATGAAACTCCACCAGCACACAAACAGCTCCCACCTTCCCCTCAGCACCCAGCCTGTGGGAGCCACACAGCACTGCCCAGTCTCTGCAAGGACCTCAACTTCTCAACCAAGGCATCATTTTGGGCTGTTTCTGCCAACAAGACAGGTCTGAAACAACCCCTCCAGGAACAAACTGTCTTCTGCCATCTCTAGAGGACTGTTCTTCCCATTACAGCTTTAACGCTTTATGCCAAGGGTTAAGCTGCAACTATACAGCCTGGTGACACATAGCTGTTTCCTTGGTACAATCCACAAGTCCAGACTCAGTATCTCTGCCTGGCAGTGAAAACTGAGGTCACCTTTTCGGGTAGGAAGAACACACTGGAGTCTTAGATCACCTCTACTGATCTCCCCTGCCAGCCTCTCCTGCACTATAAGCTTTAATCAGGCTCAACAGATAGGACTGAACTCAGTCTCATGGGTCAAAAAACACCACCAAACCCCCAAAGTTTAGGCTTCTGTCTTCTGAAGAAACCAGTATGATTCAAGCAAATCCTCAAAGGTTTTGTGAGTCAGGGCCAAAGCCTTATCTACTACTTTTCCCTCTACTCCTTTCCAAGGCTTTTCAAACATTACTTTTTTTGGAGAAAGAACATGGATTACATCAGAGCAAATCCATATGCTGTCACTTTCTGGAAAGTGTTTTTTTTAAAGCAGCTCTAGCACACTCAATAGTTTGCAAGTTTTTTTTGTTGTTTTTTTTTTTAAAGATTTAGGTGTTGGCTGTTGCAAAACATTTTCCCCCTCCAGAAGCACCAGCAGGTCTCAGTACACTGTAAGCAACTGGCTGCACAGAGCTGAGCTTTTTCTTCCTTCCTCTAAACTCAGCTGGTTTTGTTCTAGCTTGACCTGAAACCATCTTCCATGGTGTGACTTTTAAGTTTGAGATCTTTTATAGTTCAGAAAAGTGTCTGCAAGCCTAGAGATAAGCACAAATAAGAGTTCTGTTCACAAGTGATATATTGATGCACTTTTGGTTGCAGAGGCAGAATTCTTTGAAATGCTTCTGTTTTGCAAGACCCTAAAGTATGGGGAACACTCCCCCACCCATGATATTACTGAGTTGAGCATCAGGAGGTAGGTCCTGACCTGTGGTGTGCTGAGGGCAGCAGATACCCAGGTGGTACCCAGACACAGGGCAGCTTTCCAGCTCACAGATTTGCTGTGCCCCAGGAGCACCCCCAGGGCAGGCAAGGGAAGCTGCAGCCCATCCCAAGAGCTGGATACCAGAGGTGGGGCAAAGACATGATCAGGTAAAGCACTGCTGCTTTTACAGGTCTTCAAACTCCCTGGGAACTCCCAGAGGTCATCTGCTGTAGGACTGGAAATCGTTTCACAGTGTTCCAAGTGAACACAGCCATGTAACATGGAATATACTTTGCTTAATTGTTTGAAAATTCCTCTCTGGTTGACCCACCAGGGCTAAAGGTACTTTTTATAATCCCTTAGGCCATGCCTTGGTTTGTCCAAGTAGAAGTTTTCCGCAGTGAGCTGGACTGTGAGAGTCCTACAAGGAGCACAACCATCACAGAGCTCAGCACTGGGGAAAAGCTTTAGCAGTTCTACTGAGTATCCATTTGAAATGGATAAAAAAGTCTAGATATGGTTATGGGCAACTACTGGTTGTAGGTAGCCCTTACTTGCACAGGAGCACTAGACCAGATGACCTCCAGAGGTCCCTTCCTTAAGATTTGATTCCTCCACAAGATCAGGGTGGGAAAGAGGTATTAGCTGATAAATTCCTATCTGCACAGATGCTGTCAAAACAACAGATGTTGTGAAAGGACTTGTCCGACTGGAACAGGCAGCTCCGAACTACTGGAAGAATCATTGATATTTTCAGCCAGGAAGCATGAAGTTATGCAGCTATTTGGAAATTTGCATCTAATTTAGAGAATAAACAAATCTAAAACCCTCAACTATCTGATAAACACGTTTAAGGCAATTTCTTATTCTGAGAAAGACACAACTGACTTTTCATACTGAGGCCTAATCTCTGAAGGCTCTCAAGAGGTGAAGATGGCTACTTGCCCAGCTCTGTGGGCAGCACCTCACGGCCATTAAGGAGTCAAGCCAGTGTGTGAGCAGTAGCAGTAACAGCAAGCATGATCCTGCATTGTGCACACTGAGTTTGAATTAAGGGACACAAGTAACGCTGGGAACGCATCATCCAGTTATTCTGGCAGCTCTAGGTCCTTCCCCAGCACTCTGCTTGCACTGGGGGCACAGCGGGACGCAGTCACCCAAGCGAGAACTGCTACGTGAGAAAGTTTCATGGAGCCATGTTATTTTTAGCCTTTGGGATTTGTGCTTACCCTGGTGATCTGAATGTTGTTCAGCTGCTGCTGCCAGTGGAGAATACTCTCCATCCTGTGCACCCACATGTTGATGTTTCCGACAAGGACAGATTTGCCAACCCGTTGAACCAAAGTGCAGAGGGATGTGTAGAGGGTCTGCAGCAACTCCCGTATTAGCCTGATGTTCTGCTGATCTTCAAGGACTTTGGGGGAACAGAAAAGGTTAAACCTAGAGACTGCCCCAATCCTGCAAGTCACATTACCTGCTGTAACTGCACAGGCCAAGAGAGCCAGTACACACTTTCATTTTTAGAGGAAGCACTTACACATTAGCCAGGCACAGCTGGTTGGACAGCAGATGGAAAGAGATCCTCACAGGATAAGCAAATATCTGTCCTTTCTGCAGCAATTCCCATTTACAGCTGCTGGCAATCAGCCAGCTTTCCCCTCCAATATGTGGAAGAGGTTATCTGTGTGCACCTCTTCCCCATCTCACCCAGCCAACATGCAGGGAGACAGCTCAGGATCTCCTTTCTCCTTATACACACACACAAACAGGACACTCCGTCCCCAGGCTTCAGACAGAGCTAAAGCATCAAGGAGGGAAGTGGTGCATCTCAACCACAATTCAGCCCCCACAGCAGGTGAGAACAGCCCTCGAGCTTTCCTTTCCCCCAGAGCAGTGGGAGCACTTAATGATAGAGCAAACAGCTGACAGTGCAGCAGCAGAGACTGCAGATGTGCCAGGCTGGGGGCAGGAGCAGCCATCCCTTCTCAGTCAGAAATAGGACTCAGTAGGATGCAGGGTGGTGGTGGTGGGGTAGGGGGAGGGCAGCATGGAAGGCTACAGGAGGGATCATCTGTATTCTAGGTAACAGAGAGGCATTTCTTCCCACAGAGTCCTTCACAGAGGGAAAGTGGAACTGCACAACATAAATAAGCAGCACTGCCCCTCTTCACCCATCTCACGCTGCCTGACTATTCCAGGATGTGGTTTCCACCAAGCACACCAGATTAAACCAGACTCCTCCCCCTCACTGCTTCCTTTTCTTACCTTTCTGTACCACTTTTTCCAAAATGTTCATGTAGTTTTTCTGGGCGATGCCACTCAGTGACGTCAGCTGAGACTTTGCTATCAGCTCCAGCAGCTGTGGATAAAAATAGAAGTCGCAAGCCTTAGAGCACAGCGATACCTTGCTAATCTTGACTCCTGGTCACATGACACAGCAAAACACAGACTTGTTTGCTGCTTGGAAATAAAAGGGAGACAGGACAACTGAGCAAACTAAAACCACAGGGAAGGATGGAGGCCAAGTAATTAAACCCACATTGAAAGGGGTTAATGCATTCTAACGATCTTCCAGGGGAAGAACAACAAACCCCTTGATTTCATGGTTCAGAGATGCAGAGAAACCACAGAGCTGTGCTCAGACTGACAGCCTCTATTCACACCATGAGAACAAACAGCCAACGTCACCGTCCTTCACTGGGGCATAAACAAGCGGTGTCATTAGCAAACATGAGCAAATGCCTGTTTGGATGGGGATATTATTGATGGGGCATTAATGAGAATCAGACTCCACAGTTTACATCAGACTCCTGGGTTGCATAGGTTTTGTCAGAGTGCCATCACCACGACAGAAAGGTTAAGCACTATATTAAAAGCATATCTTCCCCCCCCCGCCAAAAAAAAAAAACCAAACCCCTAGTCCCCAGGGTTTCCTCCTCTCAGCTCTTACAGCTGCATTACCAAGCCATCTCTTCCCAGTTTGGCCTGCTCTTTTGTTGCCCTCCCCTAATGAAAACCTGTTTTATTTTCAATTAGGATTTGCTTCCCACCACTGATCTCCTGACTCATGAAGAAGCCAAACACTGAATTTAGGCTGCAGTTGCTAAAGGAAGCCTTTCCCACAGGGAAGATGCCCTCTCCTCCCCATATTTCGACCACCACAAGAACAGCTGTGGAAGTTTCCTACAGAATATGCTCTGCAGAACATGTGGCCCATGATCTTCCAAGCCTTCCTCCCTTCCCCCAGCATTATATAAATACAAAGACTGCCCACGTGTCAGGCCATTTGTTTTGGAGGTACATAGCCTTCTGTTTTAATTTAGAAAGGAAAGAAAAAACCTTTTATGTTACAAATCAATCGACACATTACCGCATGACCGGCGTATTAATCCTTTATCATCTGCAGCTACAGTATCCCATTGCTGGCACCATGGAGCACCCAGAGAAGGTGCCACTACTTGTGTCAAGTAAGATGCCTTTTGACAAGACACGATAAGTCATGAGCTGAACTGTTTGCCCAGCTAGAAGCATGACAGGAATGCATCCAAAAAGTCACCAGCAGCTTGCCACCAAGCGGGGATCTCAGGAGAGGTAGCACTGCATCTGTTTGCCTGCTCCACTCATCTCCAGCACTGGCATGTGACTGCCAGTTCAGGGCAGTGAAGTTGCCTACAGTGACTGCTCTCTTCTTCAGTTTAATTTCCAGGCCAACGCCACAATCAGATGGCTTTGAGTTTACATTCTATTAATATCTTGCACCTCGCATGACTGAAAAAACAAGATGAGAGACCTGCACTAACTCCTGTGAAGGGCAGGCTGGCCATTTCCTTGGCTCAGTGGGAGAAACAAGAGATGCAGCAGAACTGGGTAAAGCTTGGTCTGCAGACATGAGTGAAATTTCTTGCTATAGCATCTATACTGAGACCACAGAGACTACACACACAAAACCAAGGCAGCTAAGATGTTTTAAAAAAAAAACTTTTCAGACAAGGTCTTAATTAAAAAAAAAAAAGTACTGTCCCAAAGCAGCATGAAATAGTCTGCTTACTTGAGAATATTTAGCCTTCAGACCTTTGATTGTGGTGATTGACTTGCCAGGCTCCATCTGTACATTAGCCACACATGCACCCAGAACAGCTCTGGTGTGCATAAACAACTGCTGTCTCCAAACTGCACTATCCTGGAACTGGCACAGAGACAGCTTCCTCCAGGCTGGCTGTTAGCAGTGGAATGCCTGTTACTGAAAACGCCAAAATGCACCCAGTGATAAACATTGTGTAACAAGACCAAAGATAGAGATGCCACCGCTGTTCTTTAAGAGGAAGAAGGCTAAAAAAAATCATAGTTTCCTGAAGAACACTCAATTGGTGCAAGATTAATTCAGCCAAAGGAACAGATTCAAGTTTGCCTTCTTTGCTCACCAAGGTTCAATTTATGTTCAGTGAACCAACTCAGATGTGGGTCACCTCTTCCCCTACTGCAATAATCACAAGATGAAATTCCAGATGAAAATTATGTTGTGAATACTTCTAGGACTACTCCACTGCCCAGCAACTGCTGGCTGAGGCAACCAGCCAGCACTCTAAGTGAAAAACCTACTTTTCTGTACTCATATACAAAACCCCCAGGTAAGCACTGCAGTTATCTGTACAGCCCCACATGCTCCAGCACACTGAAGGGCTTTTAGTGTTGGCACAGACCCAGAGTAGGGTCTCAGTTAATGGACTGCCAAATTGGGGTCTACAGCATTATAAAGATATAAATCAATGCTACCACTTGCATAAAACAGACTAAAAGCAGACTGATGAATTCAGATTAATGCTGAGTAGGGTAAAAAGGCTGGAGAGCTGCAAGCATGTATAATGATGCGGTTGCATTAAGTCCAGCCCACGCTCAACTGAGAGGGACAGATGGTAGGACAGAGTGCACAGGAAAAGGTTAAGAGCAATTTTTGACGGCCTGCTTTTCAAAAAAAATACTAAGTGGTCACATTCCATCTGATTTTAGCTGGAGCTAAGAAGTCCACATCACCTCTGGAAACAGGGCATTAGATCCCAATTCACTCCTCCATTTCCTCAGAGGTTTAAAGAAGTGACCCAGTAGCTTCCCTAGAAAATCCTTCCTACCACCTTCACCACTACTTTCTTTGTTCTCAGAGATCTGCCAGAGCTATGGAGAAAATGCAAGAGATGTGGCAGGTTATTCCAGAGCCTCTGCAGTGCTGGAAGGAGACAGCACCTTCCACTGCAGGGCAATAACCTGCTCCCTTCCCAAGTGTGATGGGCATCTACTCAAACCTCAGTCACCAGCAGTCAGTGCAGTGAGCCACTTCAGGAGCAGAGCAGGTCCTCTCCCCAGAAATGTAAGGGAAAAAAGCAGCAAAGCCACAGTGCCACATGCAGGGAGCAAGGGCCCTTGTTTCAGGGCCATGAAAACACACTGCTTTGCTCCCAGGAGTACTGTGTGCAGCACTGCTCCAACCTGCTACAGCCAGATGGCACCTCTGCCACGGTCTCCTACAACACCAGGGTGTGTGGGCAATCAATCCACACCCCATGTAACCCACAGCTAGGGGCTTACAGCACAGAGCCAAAAGAGCCTCAGCAGACCCACTGAGACAAGGGATGTAGCCTTGTCTCAAGAAGGGAAATGCTTTGTAATGATTAAAGTCACAAGTCTAACACTACTCAAGTGTAAATCCACTTTCACATACCCCAACCCAGCTACTGAGAAGCCAGGCTGTACCCTGTGGGGACCCGTAAGCTCTTCTGGTTGTGCATTGTTGCTCCTCACATCTAGACTGCTAAGAGAAACACATTGCAATGAAGAATTCCTCCTTTGATCCCTCCTGGTTCTCACAGACCTTCACTTTCTGTGGCTGAAATGGGGCCACAATGAACACGGGCCTTCAGCTGGGAGGTAAAGCAACAGCAACACGAGGGGTAATGCTTTACAGCACAGGTGCTGACAGGCCTCCATGAGACACCACCCAGCTGATACTTTCAGCACAGCATAAATCCAGGACTCCTGGAGCTAAATACTCTGAGAACTTACATTAAGAGACTACTTTAGCAGGCTGCACACTAACTAGATCCTGTTATTCCAGAGGAGCTGTGCCCATGCAGCTTCACCTGACCTAAGCTTTCATGATCAGAAACAGCACCTTCCCTTGAGACATTACTCAACCATATGACATCTTCCTGAAAGAAGCAGCCTGCAAAACCTCACTGTCATCTGTACAGAGTAGTCCTGAAGAACCGACAGCTTCTGGGCCACAGGCATTCCTGTCTCTGCTCATATTACTTATACTTAAAGAATACTTCCAGGCTTCATATTAGATCCATAAGAGTAGAGAAACCAAGATTGCTTCAAACCCAAGAACAGTTTGGGTCCTCTGTGTCAATCACATTTTCTTACCAGTACTAAAGAGGGGACATCGCCCACCTGTTACAGGACAGATGCTGTAGTTCCAATGATCAGCAAGCACCAAGTCCCAGCACTAACACCTATACTTAGCACTTGCAGGGCTACATCAGCAGATTAAGATAAGACTAATGTTGGAGGAAAAATCTCTTCCACTTCAGTTATATGAACTCCCTTGCTGCAGCTGATGGTATTTGCCCATGAAAATACCTGCCAAGCTCCTTGCAGCTCACACCACCTCACTGGAAGGAGGTGCCCATTTTATCAGTTGGGAACCCCACAAACTTTGTGTGTATCTTAAGCAGCAGACAATTCTATATATAAAAAAGTCAGTACTGAAAGCACCATGCCACTGAAGTTCAAAGAAATTCAGAAAGGAGTGATCTGAGAAAGGCTAGTTGCTGTACAGCCTGAAAGCCCATTTTGCCATCAGCAGTGATGCAGTTTATGTTTCTGTAGGGCAAGTCTGGGTGCAGCCAGCAGAATTCCAAACCTGCAGCTGTTGCTCTTCATTCCTCATTCTCCCCCAGCCTCCAATTCTAAACTTCCCTCCTTGAAAAGCATTTGCTTGATGAACTAAGTAGCATGACATTAATCAGATACCCTGAGCAATGGGTAGAACTACAGAGAACAAGGGAAGGGAAAAATTATTTGCCTGCCAACGTTCCACACATTTTCCATGTGACAGATTGCTCATCTGTGCTCTAGGAGGCCTGCGATTTGCAAAGGACCATAAACAAGATCCACATCTAGACAGATCCTTTCATGAGTAAATCTGGCACATCAGGCATTTTATGAGCTACTATCCACCGGAGACTTGGCCGATACAAGCATTTCATTTAAGAAGTCAGTTTTATATTTGATCCATGGTACCAGGTTTAAGATCTTTAATCTGCCAAACCACAAGTCGGCCTCAATTAGAAACTTTTATACTTCTCAGTAGTATCCTTAAAACTACTGTGGGGGGAACTACTTTTAAAAGCTCTGAAGAGAGATAATTTCTCAAAACAAGGAGATATGCCAGCATCCATACAGAGTACTGCTATTTTTGGTACATAGATCTGGGATACCTTTATGAATTCCTTATGGGAGAAAGGGGGAAGAAGGTCATCCCAAGCCTCCTTACCAGACCACACTGACCTCACTGAAATTTCAGTTTGCTCTTCAAAGAGTGACTTCTGCTCAGTAATTGCAGTCCCATGCGAGACACCCATCACACTGGGCTGAGCAGAAGCCCATCACTTGGCACAGCATGACTCAAGGCCATGCTCAGCAGAGGTCTTGAATTCTTCATTGTCAGAAGACAATGAGTCTGCCAAGGAGTCTCTGGAGTACCAAATGCAAGTTTATTTTCCTCTTTTATATCTGACTAAAGGCTTATAGCCTTGGCATGAACTATTCCTCCCACAAGAATCCCCCCTCAAGATGACATGGCTGTGAGTATATATATCTAGTATCAGAAAACACCAAGTACCTCAGTGCTGGTGATAACCTTCTCCATACAAGCATGAAAACAAGCTGTCCCAGGAACAGCAGAGCTAGGACAACTTAAGTTTCCAGGGACCTTATCCCACTTTGCCTCCAGTGCCCCTCCCACACAGCCTGTGGGGAATCACCCCGGTCTCTTCTCAGAGAAAGAGAGGTTTTCAGACTCCTTGTCACCTAAACAACAGGTGAACAAACCAAGGTGAACCTGATCAGGTTATTTCTTCCTTTGATACTCTTCCTGATATTTGACTCTGCAAAGAGAAAGCAATACCAACACTGCTTGCTCCAGAACCTAAAACCTGAACAGCTGGTACCTCACTAGTGATCGACTGCTAAGATGTGAAAAGGAGCTGTTTATAAACAGCCTCAAGTTAATAACAGGTTTGGGTTTTAAGCTTATTGAATTCCAAGCCTTGATAAGCATTCTGAAATTCAAGATCAATTTGCAGATCACATGCATGTAAACAAGGATCTGTGGTGCCCCCAACCACTAACACCCTGCCTTGGGAACCCAGAGCAAAAAGAGAAGCCCTGATCTGTTATGCAAAGCCAGACCATGGGGAACATTTGGCTGATTACTGTCCTACCAACTAATGACATACCCACTGAAACTTCTGCCAGTCACACAGAACTAAGAGCAACAACATTCCTTAACAGAGAAGTTACATTTGGTGTCCCCAAGAGGTCCAGCAAATCCTCTCATTCTCAAAACATCCAGGTCCCCAAAGTCTCTCCTGTATTACTTCAAAGACAAAGCTCCACAGTCATCCTGGAGCTGGAGCCTCCTGTGCAGAAGTCCCTGCTGTGCTATGGCCTCTGCAGAGAGCCCATGCTCATTTCAGAGCTACAGAAATAACATTTTGAAACAGAACCTAGAACTCGAGAATTAGAAACTAAATTTGCTCAGTTTCAGAAGTGAAACTCACAACTAGAAAGTAGTAGGAATGCTAGACTAAGGACAGCTCATCTTCTACATTTCTACCAACTCCCACTCCATATAAACAGGTCAAAGAGAAGGCTCTGGGGACCTATCACACAATTTCCATCAATTACTTCATGCAAAGCCCAACAATCCCTCTTGCATGCTCTAACTTCTCTTTGCCAGTGCTTCCCATCACCCAACTGGTGCTTGGTTTAGAGTCTCCACTATAACAAAATAAAGTCTGCCCTTTCACTTACCCTCACAACATAGTTGAATCTTCTGGAGTCCAGGATAGCACTGGAGAAGTCAAGTCGGTTGAAGGCTTCTCCCAAGGTGCAGTAACCATGACGCTGAGAAGAAAAACAGTCTGGGTCACGTTTTGGCAGACAAATCCTGACAGCACCAGGAAGACACGACCCAGGGCAACTCAATTTAGCAAGCTAACGGGTACAAACCATGGGACCAGCTCAGACTCAGAGGAGGCAGGCTTGTCTCCTGCAGAGACGCACTTACTGATGTCAAGATTGGGCACAGCCCAATGTACATTGTGGCTGTTTCCCAAGAGTGACCCGAACTTTGCTCATGACCCACAAATTTGCGGGTGAAAATAAGCCACACATTCCTGGGGCTCAATATATAGCGTGAGTTCAGAGTGGTCTCATATGGCTGCTTCTCTCTATAAGTGCAAACGAGCCGTTGCGATGGATTCCAATGATTTTCCATGTTAGGACTGTACTGGGTGAAAGCCAAGAACAGTATTGTGGCTTGGTCTGCAAATGGCTATGCTTTCTTTTTTTTTTTAAACTGAGGGAAGCAAACAAGTCATATTTTAAACACATGCACAGAGTGCTGCGCATCAAGCCCTGGCTCCCTGACTGGGACTAAAAAAATCATTACTGAAATTCCAACCATAAACCAGATCTTCCACTTATCTCAAGAGCTTCTGCTGATTTATATCAGCGCAGGATCTTCCACTGCTCGGAAAAAACCCATAGTAGAAAAGGGAACAAGACCTATGGAGGCACTCACCTCTTTTGTGCTCCCCTTGTGAACATAGATCCACTTTTCCTGGTGGAAATCTGTTCAGACAAAGATACATTTTGCTCAGTTAATCTTTCACCACCGAGGAATGGATCTCTGTTCTGCTCTCGCTTACTGCCCTTTTAGTGCAAATTAAGTTTTGTGTTTACACCACTGCACTGGAAACCAAAACCTGAATTTTGCTGAGCTGCTTTATTTCCATACTGCTTATTTGAGACCGTGGCCCTAAGCCTTGGAAAGGGCTTCTGTTTCAGTGATATAGTTCAAGACTGTAAATGTTTAATCTGCCAGTCACCGATATACCATAGCACCTCTTATTCTTTGGTCCCAGACACTAAGTGTGGCCGACTGCCAGGTTTTGTTGTTATTGATTTCATTAACTATTCATTACCTTGGTTACAGGCTTGGGATTGAATGTCAAATTTGAAGCTGAGCAAAAATGTCATGAGACACCAGGCATGTGGGAGAGAGCTTTTCGTAGTGAGGTCAGGCTCAAAGAAGCATGCTTGTACTTGCAGTTAACTTGCTATAAAAGAAACTTATTTAGAACAAAATTTTTCCTATTTCTAATTGCCCTTCCCTCAGAAATTGGAGTTGTCCCATCCACTCCCTAAAATTCCCTGTACCCACCACATGCTGCTGACTCAGTTTGCACAAGAGTCCTTACTGTAAGAGCAGTACACTGGTCAAGCCTTCTCCCATCGGCTTTTGACCCTCCTTTTGCTACACACTGGTAATTCAACATCTAGATTAAGAAAAGCTCTCCTCATATTGCTAAGATTCCTTTCCTCAAAGCAAGTGTCATGCTCCTAGAGTCTTTTTCCACCCAAGGATGCAGCAAAACACTCCTGCCTGGTATGTTGAGGCCAAGGACAAACCCAGTCTTCGTTACAGGCACACAGACCCAGCATCAAGCCCTTTTAAATAGGTCACAGCAGAATCCAGCCAAAAACTGTCATGGTAACATTTGTTTGTTCAGAGAACCGAATGCACAGAGGGGCCAGATTTTGGCATCAGTTTCCAAAATCCTGGGGGATGCACAATGAGCTAATAGTAGTGTGGGAATTGTAACTCGTTTCCTCTGTGGATGTTTACATTTGTAGCCTTTACATCTAACTCAGTACCTATCTTGCAATCAGACCAACACAGACCTTGCTGTCCCTGCAGGCTCCCTGCCAGTGCTCCTAGTGTGCCATCTGAGACCCCGGCCACTCACTGTGCATACAGAAAGATTTCAAGCCTTCCATTGTTTTGAGCCAGATGAAGCCTTATTTCATTTTTCATGCACTCTGCGCACAGACAGGATCAAAGCTCACATTCAGGCTTGTAGCCCCCAGTAATGTAGATTAGTACTCAAAATGCATATGGAAGGAAGAATAAATTTAGCCTGTTGTGCACAAGGAAGTCTACAGAGGGGGAAAAAAAACCTGGAACTGGTTCATTTGAATGTACCATAGGAAAAAATTACCCTCCTTCTGACAAACACAAATGACAAAAATTTGAACACAACAAGCACAACTCCTCAGAGCAGGGATTACTAACAGGGGCATAAATCTTCACATTAAACTGTATCCAAGTTCTCTGCTTAGGTCAAACATGGGCAAAAAGCCCTTCAAGAGTCTCTGGAAGACTCCTCAAGCACTGTGCAAAACCCATAGATATGAAGCATTTTCCATTCTTCTGCAGCAACTTTTTTAAAAAGCCCAAAAAGACCTCTTACATTGAATCTTGGCTTTGTTATTCAGCAGGTCTTTTTTTCTCTTCTTGGCAGCAACATCATAGTTCAGGCTGTTGAAGAGATTCTCTTTGTTGTGATCATCCTTTTTACAAAAGCTGTGAATGACAAAGAAAGGATTCTGTTTATTTCTGCAGTCTGCCCAACACTGTTTCCTGCAAGGAGAGAAAATACGCAGGTTTTAATGGCAAGCTCCAAAGCCACCCTCTTGCAGGTTGCTCAAGAAGTCTGCATGCAGTTTTTGCACCAGCAATGGTATCTTTTAAGCGAGCCTCTGGTGCCTCATTTCAGTGCTAGCTAAGGCAACTGACAGGAGCAGGCAACCCACACTGCTGTGTTAGTGCTGGGACACTGCTGGGCAGTTTTCTCCTCTCCTTAACCTGCTTCTACATTCAAAGAAACACCTACTGTAGGTGGGATCCCTCTGAGCCAAGCTTCTACAGAAGGACATGTATTTAGACATCTAAGGACATACACCTCTATGCACTAAAATACTTATTAACAAAGCAGTCCCTGCAAAACATTCTTTCAAGCTTACAGGAACAGCTCAGCTGAGGTTCAGATTTAACTGGTGTTTTTCTAAACCCCACACAGTAGTGACCAGACAAGTTAACAGCTAGGACCTCTTGTCCAAGAGTGCCCATCTACTGCATTTGATGGAGCTCTGCTGTAACCATATTATTAGTGAATGGAGCTACAACCCCTTATTTTCTTTGAGGGCAATAAAAGGCTATCTATGAAGATGTGCATCAACATCTGCAGACCTATAAACCAGCAGATCTAAGCAGCAATGTGAAACAGGCCCCCAGGCAGATCCCTAGGGACAGCAAGGGAAGGCAGCACTCACCAGGAGCTCTCAGCAGAGGACCCCCGCACCATGCGTGCTGCCCAGAGCCAGGGAGAAGACAGGTGCTGCACCCAGGAGAATGACAGAGTCATACTCACTGCTCTAGCAGCTTGCAAGGGGACAAGAGAATGGCTAAGTCAAGGAAGGGTCCCAGGCACCTGGCTGCACCTCTCTGTGGGTAGGACACACTGGGGAGCTTAACAGATGCTGAAACACACTGCTTGCTCAGGGCAAGTGGCAAACTTCTTTTGCAAGAGTCACAAGAATCTTTACACAGCCAGGCTGTTTCCTCTACAGACCTGTTTGCACTGTTTAACTTCCAAAAAATAACATAAGCACCATCCCAACACACCAACACCTACTCTGCACAGGCTCCTGCAAATCCTGTGGGACAAGGCTCTTTGCTTCCCCTGCTGATAAGGGAATCACCAGCCCAGGCCCACAGCCAGGACAGGGAGGTTTTGTCACCTGTCAGCACAGTCACACCATTGCAAATCACAGAAGTGGGTGAGTCAGTTTCAGCCCC
>VXBZ01012562.1:37634-60150 GCA_013399135.1 Heliornis fulica | reverse complement strand
GAGGCGGGGCCTATAGGTTACGGGCGGGGCTTAGCAGCTATGGGCGGGGCTTAGCTGCGCGTGTTTGAGAGCGGCAATAGGAGCGGTCTGAGCGTCTGTGTGTGTGTGTGTGTGTGTGTGTGTGTGTGTGTGTGTGTGCGCGCGTGCATACAGATACACGGGTAGTGAATGCACATAGTGCGCACTGAAACGTCTGTATCTGTCCTCGCTGTATGTAGAAACCCCTAAATACCGGGTAAATATGCATAGTTCGTCAAATTTCAGTCACAGAATCGCAGAATCACAGAATGTCGGGAGTTGGAAGGAGCCTTGGAAGATCATCCAGCNCACCCTCACAGTGAAAAAGATTTCAGTCCCATATGTAACTCCTGTGTTCAGTTTATTGATACAAATAGTGCAATTTTTTTTCACTTATAAATGTATTTTAGATATTTATAAAAATTATACCCTATACAAGAAGGACATTGAAGTCCTAGAACATGTTCAGAGAAGGGCAACTGGGCTGGTAAAGGGTCTGGAGGGCAAATCTTATGAGGAGCATCTGAGGGAGCTGGAGGTGTTTAGTCTGGAGAAGAGGAGGCTGAGGGGAGACCTTATCCCTGCCCATAATTTTCTGAAAGGAGGTTGCAGAGGTGGGCAATGGTCTCTTCTGCCAAGTGACAGGTGATAGGACAAGGGGAGATGGCCTCAAGGTGCATCAGGACAGGTTCAGATTAGATGTCAGGAAGAAGTTCTTCACCCAAAGAGCTGTTGGAATGTGGAACAGGCTGCCCAGGGAGGTGGTGGAGTCACCATCTCTGGATGTATTTAAAAGACAGGTAAATGAGGTACTCAGGGATATAGTCTGGGAGAGGACAGGTATATTTGGAGTCGACGATCTTAACGGTCTTTTCCAACCTAGTGACAATTCTGTGATTTATAGAAAGACAAATCTGAACATTCAGATAAACTTAGATCATTGTGAAAACATACAAAACATACATACTGTTATATATACTTTGTATATAGAATGGTATATATAGAATGTTTTCTAAATGTATATTTCATATACGTCCCTTTTATATCTCTATAATGGTCTATGCATGTATATCATGGTTTATGTCTATGTTTTATATATGCTTGTGCTTTTTATGCTTTGAGTGCTTACTTATAATGCTGTTTTAACATTTTAGAGACAAATATGCACAACAAAGATGCATATAAAGCAATATTCTGTCTGAATATATATATAAATGTAGTTTATTAGGTGTTAGAGAAGATCTTGTGTATTGAACATCAAAACCAGGGGGGCGCGGGGTGGTGGTGGTTGCATTCAAGCCCAGACCAAGATGCTAAATTCAAAGCCAGGAACATACTATAGCTCATTTCCTAAATTTAGGACATTTTTATTAGGATTGCAACATACTTGCCCTGAGCTATGATGTATGTATCTCAATACAGTGATTTTTGCATTGCCAAGTTGACATTACAGGGGGACTTCACATGTGGTGTGTCCCTGGGTGGCTGGGAGCAGCTCCAGTCCTGTGGGAAGGGGCAGAGGGCTGTCAGGCTGGGGCAGCCTTAGCTGGCTGCCTCCCAGCCAGTGCTCAAGTCTGAGGGATGAGGAGAAGAGATATGGTGAAAGGTGGGCTGCAGGGCCAGGGGGATAAGAAATCCTACCCCAGGTTACATCACTAGCTATTCACCAGCAGTGCTGCCTGTGGCCGAGGGGCATTAGGCAACATCTGGCACTGCAAGTGACAGTGTTATGTCTTCACTGTCAAAACCCCCAAAATACCCTAATAAAAACAAGCCCCCAAGGCGTGATGCAGTGCTGCTGGGCTGAAGACAGCAGGAGTGGGTGTCTTCTAGGCCTGGAAGCTCCACTCTGGGAGCGTTGACTGCCTTGGCCACCCCATCTCCATCCCATGCCAGAGCTTGCCTGGGTGGGTGGAAGAGATTGGTTGGAGGAAAAGTCACTGGCTCCCACATCTGAAGGGTGTCTGCAGCCCCCAGGGACAGAAAGTGTTTGAGAGCAGCGGTGACCTGCAGCACATGCAAGAATCAAAATCTGAATGTGGGGACACCAGGGCCACGGTCTCCTTCTTCCCGTCTGATCCACCCCTTTTGGGCAGTGGTCCCACCTTCCCTTGCAGGCAGATCCACAGATCCAGCTACTTTTATACATGACGGAGGGTATTGTTTAAACTGCAAGAGATCTGAGCTCTCAAATCATCTTTGGTGGGTTTCTTCTGCATGCACTCAACACGCAAGCACCTTCAGATAGCAGTTATCATGCTATTGTATCAGGAGAACCCGGAGGGGACCAGGCCTGCAGCCATGAAGCGGCTTGGGGTGAGGCCACCTCCTGACAGTGCTGTTCAGCCCAGTGTGTCCCCAGGAGACAGCAGCTGCCTGTCACCCATGTCCTGCCCTGCCGAGTGGGTTAAGCCAGGCAGATCCATGTCACTGAAAATATCTTCAGCCTTTTAATGAGGATTGCTTGGCAGCTCTGAAGCGCAGGTCAGGCTCAATCTGCAGAAGGGGATGGAGAGATAAATGAGTGCTAGGGAAGGCAGATACAGGGACTGAGTTGTCCCATCTCTTTTAAAGGCTGTCCCGAGCTCGGCAGTAACCAACAGGCACCGTCAAACCCTTGTGACCAGGCAGGGAGATGCTGTCCCTCTGCAGCAGGTGGTTGGCTGCTGATCCAAAGCGCTGTATTGGAGCCGGAGAACCATAGATTCAAACGAGCAGGGGGGGTGTTAAACCCTTGGGAGAAGTTAACATGGTGTGGCAGGATAGATTGCTGCTGTCAGAACTGTAGGACAGCCTGAAGCCAACCTAAAAAAATGTATGATTATAAAGCCAACAGAAAAGCAAGAGTGCAGCTTGGTTCCTGGACACGCAGGTGCAGGGCCGAGGCGAGCCAGGCTGGGCCTGCAGCAAGCATACTGACATTTTAGAAATGGTGGCGCAGACAGAAATTACAGCTGTTGCTCCGGAGCTCGGAACCTTTCCCCAGACACCAAAATAGATTCACTTGCAGTTGAGCTGCCCCGCTCCCACCAGCCAGGCATGGTGGCCATGGCCTGTGTGCAGCAGGTTGTGGAGGGGTGGCTTTCTCAAGGGTTGCTCCAACAAGTGTGTTTCCATGCTTGGGTGTTGCAAGGTAGCAGATTCCTTTCTCTGTTTCAGCCTTTACTGAACAGGTACCACAGGCACTCAAACTCTGCTTTGGGTCCTCCGCAGGCCCATGGCATGCAGGGGATAATGAAGCAGGAACAAACCCACCCAGTGCCCCGGGAAGTCCTGTGCAGGCATCAGCTTTATCCAAAGCCAGTGCATCTGTAACTGATCCTGACTCTGGGTTGATAATCTGGGAATCGGCAGCAGAGGGATTAAAAAGTGTGAGTTCAGCTGTGAAAGGAGAATGTTCCCTCCCCACTCGATTGCAGTA
This sequence comes from Heliornis fulica, assembly GCA_013399135.1. Classification (NCBI taxonomy): domain Eukaryota; kingdom Metazoa; phylum Chordata; class Aves; order Gruiformes; family Heliornithidae; genus Heliornis; species Heliornis fulica. The sequence continues at coordinate 56,711 of VXBZ01012562.1, read as the reverse complement.
GCTTTTGCAGGGGCCTCACCGCAGCATGTCCATCACAGCTGATAATGCTGGCTCAGTAGAAACTCTTGCCTGCAGCCAGCCCAGGGTGCACGCACATGCCCGTGCCTGTTGCACAGGCATCAAAGCAGCCTCTGATGCCTCCTTGTAGAACTCATATACGCAGTCCCGCTCTCCAAACCTCGCACCCCCCCGAGGCTGTGATCCCTCCACTGAGCAATGAGTTTTATCTCATGATAAAACGCACGCGTAAACTGGGCAGAGTGGCACTGCCATTGCCCACAGAAGGATGGAGCTGGGTGAATCAGTTGTGGCAGATTCAAAGGGAAAAATGGATTTTTTAGGATGAGCTTAGTACAGGGTTACCTTGCCAAGCACCCATGGGATGCAGCTGGGGGTGGGCACAGTCCTGGGGCAGTGGGACAGCACAAGGGGTGGTGAGGACTTTATTCTAGTGGTGTCTCAAGTTTGACCTGTGTAGATCAGTGGCTGGCAAGTATAGATACTGCAGTGCAAAACTCTGGCAGTGGAAATAGACCCTGAGGCTGCAGGTGAAGGGTGCTGTGTGGGGCAGTGCCAAACAAGACCTGGCAGCACTGGTTTACAGAAGGACAATGGATGCTTGACTGTTGGACACGTCTCACTCAGGTTTGAACTAATAAATGGAGTGTGGGAGAATTACCGATGTGGTCATTGTGTCACCAATGTCTGCAGTAAATAATGTATTTCCCGCATGGGGGAAAAGCCAGGGACCCTCTTTCAGAGAAAACTCTGGGCAACAAGCCCTTGTCTGGAACATCTTATGGGATCCTGTCCACATCATGGGCTCAGGCCATCCCAGATCTGCTCTCACCATCCCATGGGGAGAGACAAGGAGCCTGTGTTTGGCTGTAGCAGCCTGTGGTCTTAAACTTCAGAAACAAATGTGCTTCTCTCTTCTGAAAAATCACAGATTCACAGAACATCAGGAGTTGAAAGAGACCTTGAAAGGTCATCTAGTCCAACGCCCCCTGCCTGAGCAGGATCAGCTAGATTAAATCACACAGGAACATGTCCAGGTTGGTCTTGAATGTCTCCAGAAAAGGAGACTCCACAGCCTCCCTGGGAAGCTTGTTCCACTGATCTGTCAGTGAACAAGTTTTTCCTTACATTCAGATGGAACTTCCTATGTTCCAGTTTGGACCCATTGCCCCTTGTCCTATCACTGGCCAACACGGAGAAGAGCCTGGCTCTGTCCTCCTGACACTCACCTTTAACATATTTATAAACATTGATGAGCTGATGGATTTTTCCTTAGGGGGACAGGCCTGGTAGCCTCTGTGCCCCTGTCACCCCCGGATGGGCAGGCCAGCAGCTGAGTTGGTATGCTGTGACACATACCGCTGCAGGAAGGTTTGCTGTCTGGCAGAGCTGCACAGTGACAGTGAAGGATACCTAACTTGGGTGATGGTGAGTCATGGCCCGAGCTTTGTTTGCCTACATCTCTGTTCCCTGAAAGCAGTAACTCCCTGAGCAAGAGCAAACACTGGGCTTGAGCTTGGCATGTACTGTGGCGTGTGATTTAGGGGAGCTGGCTTTGCCCTGAGACTCTCTATTTCTCCTGTCTGAATGCTCACAGATATCCTGTGTAACCTTGTATTTCAAAAATTTAAATCCAGCTCTACCCTGATCAGGTCTCCCTTTGGTCACAGGCACAGGAGGGGACCTTCCTTCTCTCCTCTTCAGCCTCCTGGTGACTACTTGGTGGACATAGGTCCCTTGATCTACATGACAGCAAATACTTTTGGGATCTTCCCGTGAGAGGGATGTCACATAACTGCCAATTACATAAATGCCTCTCACCACAGACTCATGCCCATGCATTGCCAGTGTCTGGTCAGAGGTGGGCAGAGCACAGGTCTTAGAGCAGTAGCAGCGGCACCCAGTGATGTACGCTGTTCTTCTCATCTTCAGAGCATTAGCTGGTAGGAGTTGATCCTCATACCAGGCAGACAAGTCTCATGACCCTCTCTCCACGGACAGACAGAGTAAATGATGTGATGAAGGGTGAATCAGGTCATGGCTGTGATGAAATTGTAGCAGTTCCTGCCTGCCCGTCCTGTGACCACTAGGCCTTATGCATTCAGCAAGGTAGCTGGCATTCAAGGAGGTGCAGGAGCTGGCCTCTCCTCTGGTGGCAAGTCATCTGGCCCACGGGGAGGTGCTGGGCATGACTCACCTTTGGAAGCAGGTTCCAGCATTAGAGGTGGCTGTGGAGTAGCAGGGTATGGCCTCTGATGACTTGATCTCAAGGTCTGGCAGCATGAGATCACCCAGCTAAAGACGCTGAAAGGCTGAGGGAAGCTGCTCCTGGTCAGATCAGATCAGATCAGATCAGCCAAAGTTTTTTGTTGCTGCCCTTGAAAATCTGAGCCTAAGATTTTAAACCTCCGGATGGGGTCTTGGTTGCTGAAATTGGGGTGAGCAGGCTGTGTAAATCACTAGTGGGGACTCAAGCAAATCACTAGTGAGGACTCAAGCCAAGAGACTGGCCCCAAGGGCAGATTTGGTCTCACCAGCTGCTTCTTGACCTTGGGTGAGTTACTCGATTTCCCTGGGGAGAAGGCTGCTCCACACTGAAGTGGGAGCGGTGCAGAGCAGCAGCTCCTTGGGAATCGAAGGGAGAGAAACATCATTATTTCCTGGGCAAATACCTGCAAACAAGTCTTGTGGGAAAATAGAAAATATTGCTAAAAAGTAAAATGATGCCCTGGCTTTACCTTGGTTAACAGAAACATACCCCTAAACACAGGGTGATGTGGTCAGGACAGATACAGAGAGGAGAAAACCGCAATAGTACTGGCAGTTCCCAGTGCACAAAAGACAAACAGCAGGGTGCTGCCTGCAAGCCAACTTCCACGTACATCGCGCACACGATGGGCCAGCCCATCCTCCCTCCTCCCTGCGCCATAGGTAGCTCTAAAGGAGGAAAGAGGCTGGCAGCAAATAAATGTCATCAAACTGAGTAGAGACACAGCCTGAGGGACCTGTGACTTGTCAAACTGGAAGTACATCTGAGGATTTTTTTTCTTGCTTATAGTATATTGTCCACGATGTAGCTGACGGAGGGCTTGAGGATTTGATTTCAGAGAAAATGTATATTTTCCCTGTCAAAGGATGTCTCCGCCTCCTGCCTGCTGGGTTAAGCCCAGGATTTTGCAGCCAGGAGTTGTCAGTACTTGACATTCAGTTCCACAACGGAGAAGAGCAGAAGAGCTGGCAAGCGGCCAGCAGTGACAGTCCTGCAGGACATAGGTTTCTCTGTGGGACAGCAGTGCTTCAAGCCAAGAACTGGATCAGCTTCAGGGCCTCCCTGAGGTCCATGGCCATGTAGGCTCTGTACCAGCAGCACTGGTGAAAGAAGGTGGCACCAGAAGGTATTAAGCTCTGAGGGTATTGCACCTGTGAAGATCAAGTCAGCAGTGGGGTTGGCTTGGCCTTGCTTTGCAGTGCAGGTCATGGCTGACCTCCTAGAATAATCACTGAGTGCCTGTAGTTATTACTCCGGGAACATCATGCAACAGCTAGGCCCTTCATTGCTTCCATCCTCCTTGTGACAGTCACCGTGTGGCTCTGTATAATGTGTCTGGAGTTCATTACTGGTGCTGCTGTGGCTTTTGGAGTAGATATTTTGTGGCCTCTTGGGCAACAAGCGTTGCTGCCCAGTTGCCTACAGTCTCAGGGGATCCAGCTTGCTGACCCAAATTCTTCCTCTTTTGCCCACTGCTCTTGTACTCTGGATGCCTGTTACAGGGAATGGTAAATGCTGGGTACTCCCTTTTGCAGCCTCTTTGCATCTTAATTTTCCTGTCTTCTCCAGGGATTTTGAGCCTTCAGAGGCAGTAAGATGGTGCAGTCCAAGGGCAGAGCATGCTGTAGAGGTTGTATGACCCTGGAAGGGAAGGTAGAAACACAAATGGAGGGAGCAGAGTGAAATTCTCACCCAGCAGTCTGCAGAAGCTGCTGTTTCCATGGTGTGAAGAGCAGTTCCTGCGCAGGGCAGTTTCTGGAGGTGAAGGGTGTCCCCAGGAAAGGTCTGAGAAGGTGTCCATCAGGCACACTGCCAGCTCCAGGCCTCTGTTCAATATGACAGGCAAGAAAACCCGAAGGCAACCCCTTGCTGTGGAACCAAACAGCACATTGACCTCCTCTCACAGGCTCTGAAAGTTGTTTTTTCTTGCCGGCTGTTAAGCAAATGCTGATTTCATGGTCATGCTATAGAAACTGCTGCAGGGGAAGCAGCCTAGGAAGTTGTACCTTGGTGGATTTGAAGCTGCCCTTAGCTGATGCTCTTGTCCCTTACATGTTGATAACCCAGAACTACCTGTTGTGCAGGACAGCTCATTTGTCCACATTGGAGAAAGCACTCTCCTGCACCAGCAGCTGCTTTCCATGAGAGCCAGAGCCTCCACTGCTTGGTCTCAATGAATAGACCACAGGAGTTTCTTAGGATGGTCACCTCTGTGTCTGCAGGAGGCCCCAGCCTGGGTCACCTTTGCTTAAATCAACACCACCCTGGCAGCATCAGCAGGAAGCAGCAAGCATCCCTGCCTGATGGGGTGGGCTGTAGAAAGCTGCTCCTGGGGCTGGTCTTAATGGGTGGTCAGCAACCGGCATAGATGTGGGAACAGGCTTCAAAGGGCAATGGGGCCATTTGCCGAGTAAAACCCCTGTGGAGGGAGGAGCATAGTTATTAGAGAGTTCCGATCCTCCTCCCTGTTGGTAGGATACACAACTTTTCCTAAACAGAGCCCGTCCAGCTGCATTCCTGAAGCACGAATTCCTTGCTGGTGTAGCTCAGCCAGAGTGTGGCCAGGAATAGAGCTGCGGCTTCATGTGGGACCTCTCCCAAATGCATCTTTAATTGAACAGGGCCACTTGGCCCATGTGCTTGAACTTGGACCAGGAGAGAAGTATTGTCAGTACTGGTGGTTTTGCCATTTTCTACCCAACGCCACCTAGTCTTTATCTCTTACATCTATGACTTATAAACACTACCACTCTTTCAGCTTTGTTTCCTGTTTCTTGAGGATGTGATGGATGCTGTGCATGTACCACTGCCCCCTACGGGGCTGCGCTTGGGACCAGAGCGGGTTCCAGTGAGCAGGGACACCACCTTCTTGAATTAATATAGTTATGTCGTCTTGTGCAGCTGGAGGTACCTAATTTCTGTTCTAAAGACACATAGCTGAGATTCAGCTGGCTGCTTGTAGCCTCAAAGAATGCTTTGCTGGAAGGGCAGTCGCCAACTTTCAGATTTTTATTTCAAGTCTTGTGATAGCTGGCTTTCTTCTTGACAGCCCCAGTTTCTGGAGCGTAGTTTTGGGGTGAGAAGCTCAGCTTTTGGTTTAAACCCAGAATGCACATTTGTAACCCTGACAGATGCAGAGAGAAGCTGCAGAGTACATTCCAAGCATGCTCCCGTGGATCAAAAAATGTGAAATACCCCATGTTTTGATCAAGAAGACAACCAAAAATAATACTATGTTTTTAAGGCTAAGTTGTGGGTTTGGAGTACTTGGCACTGGCAATCCCATAGGAAGGTGCCAGTGTGCCAGGCCTTTTTGTTGTGGAGAAGCTACCTATGATTTTGAGATTCAGGACTGCAGGGATTTACATGTCCTGGAATAGATGACAAGTTCTTCCTTTTCGCTCCTGGGAAGTGCTGAGAAGGGCACAGCTACAGTGGTGAGCTCAGTGGGTCTCCTCTCATGGCCAGGATATTTCAAGGAGCAGGTAAGAGACATAAGACCATGTTGGCTCCTTCTCCTTGCCTGTCTCTGCCCACGGGCAGACTTAGCACTTAATCAACATACATACAAGGAAGATATTTTTATAACCCTTTTTTTTTTTTTTAAAAAACAGTTGGGTGAAAGAAGAATGTTTTCTGATCAGCCCTCCTGCTGAAGCACATCTGAGCTTTTTCCTTTCCAGTAGGTAATATGAAGACATATTAGGGGCTTTGGCTTCATCTCTTTCAGGCTTGGTATTTCTCCAGTAGAGGCAAAGATTTTGTGGCTCAGCAACCACAGGTTTTAATCTGCTTTTTTTGTGCTTCCCTGTGCTGTGTGCAGACATAATCACAGTGGTCAGTCCTTGCTTTCAACTTCCCCCTTGCTGCCTTGTGATGTTTACATGGTGTGTAGTGTTTTGCAAGCTTCAGATAAACAGAAATAAAAAGTGTTGGTTTTCAAACCCAGGAGTCAACAGCCATTCACTGTTTGTAACCTTTAACTCTCGCCCCAAGAAGTGACTTTGAAATAGAGTATCGACCTAGGGTTCCCATGTGTCATACTGTTTTCACATGAAAGCATTAACAAACTAAATGTAGCACGGGAACGAAGCAATAAAGCATCTGGACTTTCTTGGCCAGGCATAGAGTGGAGCGTGCATGATTTTTCCAGGAAGCAAGTGGATTTGCAGAGAAGGTGCCAAGGAGTCACAGCAGCATCACTGTTATAACAAGGAGGGGATTTTCAGCACACACTGTGCTGAAATGCTGATGGGTGGCTACTATGTGTTTAGGCTCTTTTAGTCCTGCAGGCAATGGGAGTCAAACTAGAAGATGCTGTAAAAGGGAAGACAGCCTAGAGGTAACCTGAGAGTGATACTTTCCAAGGTGTTTTCCATCAGTCCAGAACTGATAGCTGCAAGGAAATGGAACAACACTGGTACCTGTAATAAGAGGAATGAATTCAGAGTTCAACTCCATATTTTTTTTTGATTGCAGGTATCTTTTTTTCAGGTTTAGCTTAGAAAGAAGCAGTCTTCTCCTTATAAAATATAAGGAAGATGTAATACCATATCTGTTAAGGAAGATGTAATACCATATCTATCTTTACAAGTATGTATCAAGCGTCTCAACTTGCAAATAAAGCAACTACCTGCTTTCAGGGTCTTCCCATTCAAAAGACAAGTCCTGACTCCTAATTGGAGCTGATACTACTATTACATTTCCATGCGCTGAGTTGCTCATCTCAATACTTGGCTGATAAGCAGAGGCATTTTTCTGGGTAGTAACACACGTTCCTTTCCCAAAGATTGAGTTACAAGTTGTGACAATCCCTAAAGGTCACAAAAAGGCCCTTTTATACATTGGCAGGGGTTCAAGTGTTTGGGGTTGACGGGAAAAATAATGCATCCCTGACAGAATAAAATTGGGATATAGGGCTGCAAAACTAAGTCTGGAAGCTCAGTGGGCTCATAATTCATAAGCCTAAGCAGGCCACTTGTATGGCTGGAACAGTGATTTGGGTGGGTGGTTTATTGGTGAGAGCTTGTGCGTGTTAAGAGTCTCTGAGCTCTGCAGAAGCAGTTAGGTGCTCTACCCAACCCCTGCAAGTCAATCTGAAAGGGAAAATAAGTTACCCATCATCCTGCCTTGGTTCATGGTAAGATATATATGTGAGCTGCCACATTACAATTATAGGCCAGTGCAGGAGAAAATTCTGTCCATCTGATCCCCTGGCACAGGACAGGACAAGACCTTTCTTTTGGTTTTTGTTTTTTTTTTTTTTGCAGAAAAATGCAGGATCACTCGGGTTTAACAAGGAGAGCTGCAGGGTTGCCATGGCTCTGTGCTCCTCACATACACCAGCTGCGGGGTGATGCAATCTGCCTCACCACTCTTAAACGAGGTCAGATTACCTGTGTTTCACTGGACTCATGCTTGGGGAGTCCCTGTAGCTCAGCTCACAGGCAGGAAAATGGTTAGATTTCAGTAATTACCTGAAAGAACAAGTCTGCCACTTGAGTCTGCCCCAGACAGTTCTTTAAGTTTCCAGTCCCTTCCAGCAGGAGTTGCTTCTTTGTTTTTCAGAGCTGTATTCCCCAATGTGATTTCCCACCCATATTGTATCAAAAGTCAGTCCTCCTAAATTTGCTTTTACTTCAAAGGTTTTTCTACTCTAACTCACCAGGGGTTGGCTGAGGCTAGGTGGGACAAGTAGCTCCCTCAATCCAGGAGTGCAAAATAATCTCTGTTGCTGCCAGAACAGCTTTGGCTGTTTGCAGCCTGTTTGGCATCTGCAGCTGCTGTTGGCGACTTTCCCACTGATATTAGTGGATCAGGTTTTGTTCTTAAATTTGCAGTCTGTGTCCCTAAGGAGTACTCCAGCTTGAAGCTCAGTGGTGCTTCAAATGAGGCTTTTTGCTGCTGGCTACAATGGATTGGTAGTTCTCTTCCTCTAGCCCTGTTGTCTGGCAGAGCTTGTGGCCAAGAAACATTCCCCAGCAGATACCGTGCTATTTATTGGGGGGAGTTGAACAATGTACGGAGCATGTTGACTTTTAAAGTGGGACCACTGTAAGGACACCAGCTGGAGCACAAGGAAGGAAAACACTTCTAGATCTAAGTTTAGTGATCAGCTATTCCATTGAGCAGGAAACTTGTGTAGAAGCTTATGGCATTCAACTTTCTGTTGAACATCCAACAAGCACTGCAGCAAAATTATTTCCAGATAATTCAACTGAGGTTAGCTCAATGGAGAAAAGGCTTGGAAAGCATTTTTGGAAGGAGATGTGCTGTATATATCAATATATCTATAGCTATTATGGGAAGGACATTTGCTGTGGTGTGGGAGTTTAATGACACATGGGGCCTAACAGAGGTCTGTGTGGAAAATACATATCATCTAAGGTGGTGCATGTAGCCTAGGAGAATTCGGAAACCTTGAACAAGTGACAGCTGATTAGGCTGCTGAATTTTTAGATCTCTCAGCTATTTGCAAGGCAGAGATACATAAGACACCTACCTTAAACTGCCTGAACCCAGCCTTTTCCTCCTGTTCCCAGCCACAGCAGCTTACCATGTCCAAAGCTGTTAGTTTAGCCTGTGAAAAAACAGCCTTTGTCATCATATTGGAGTCTAACTCCTCCAGCTAAATTAGAACATTGTAGTAGTGTAGACAATATATAACCCTGCAAGCCAGAATGCAAATTTATTACTTTTCCCATAACACCAATTTCACAAAGTTTTTTGGATAAAGCAATGAAGTTGAAGGAAGAATCACAGAATCCCAGACTGGTTTGGGTTAGAAGGGACCTCAAAAGCCCATGTAGTTCTAACCCCCTGTCATGGGCAGGGACTCCCTCCACTAGACCAGGTTGCCCAAAGCCCCATCCAACCTGGCCTTGAACACTGTCAGGGAGGGGGCAGCCACAGCTTCTTTGGGCAGCCTGTGCCAGGGCCTCACCTCCCTCAGAGGGAAGAATTTCTTTCTAAGGACTAATCTAAATCTGCCCTCTTTCAGTTTAAATCCATTGCCCCTTGTCCTGTCACTGCTCTCCCTGACAAATAGTCCCCCTCCATTTTCCCTGTAGGCCCCTTCCTACTGGAAGGCTGCTGTAAGATCTCCCTTGAGTCTTCTCCAGGCTGAACAAGCCAACTCTCCCAGTCTGTCTTCACAGGAGAGGTCCACCAGCACTCTGACCATTTTAGTGGCCTCCTCTGGACTAGCTCCAATGTTTCCAAGTCTTTCTTGTACTGGGGACACCAGAGCTGGACACTGTACTCTAGGTGGGGTCTCATGAGAGCAGAGTAGAGGAGCAGAATCACCTCCCTCGACCTGCTGGTCACACTTCTTTTTATGCAGCCCAGTATGCTGTTGGCTCTCTGGGCTGCAAGCACTCATTGGTGCCTTACATTGAGCTGTTCATCAAGCAGTACCCCCAGGTTCTACTCCTCAGAGCTGCTCTCTATCCATTCTTGAAGGTCTAGCCTGTAGCTTTTCTTGGGACTGCATCAACCCACATGCAGGACCTTTCACTTGGCCTTGTTGAACTTCAAGCAGTTCACATCGGCCCACCTCTCAAGCCTGCCAACATTGGTCTGGATGGCATCCCTTCCCTCCAGTGTGGGAAGAAAGAGAAGATAATTCAGATTTAAATCTCCAGACCTGAGACCAGCCCCAAACCAGTTGTGTCATTGCAGTCAGAAGCCACCTTATGTTCTGCACACTTTAGCTGTGAGCTTACAAGAATGGCTGATACCATGAGAACAGTTGATCCCTTTTTCACCCTTCTCTGGTGCTGGGATTTGTGCAAGATTATGTTCAAATGTATTTCTCAAGAAAAGTCAGCTGGGGATACCACTCAACTCCCTTATCTCGATTGATCTTCAAAGCCATCTCCATCCCACTACCCAGCCTTATCTGGATATAAACAGAGATCCTTGTTGTAACCCTGGACCATCTTCCCTGCATGGTCTGACTGTACGATCGTCAGTGTTTTCAGCAGCAGACGTTGATGTAAAACTGGTTGGTGTGGGAGCAGTAAGTCGTACTTCCTGTTGGTTCTCCTTCACTACGGTACATGGAATCTGGATGGATCTTCCTGTGGGGACACTGGGTAAAGATCTCAGGTTTTAGATGATGTCAGCTATGCTGTGAATTCATGTGCCATCACACACTGTCAGAAAAACCACAGTTGCCTCTAGAAAGAGGAACCCATTTCCTCTTCTGCCAGGCGCTGAAGTATGGAGAGCAGAGCATTACTGCACTGATCTGACTAAGCTGGCATAATAGGCTTCAAAGAAATAAGTCTTGAGGCAGACAGTAATTGCAGTGACATGGGCTTAGTGGTGAAAACACAGATTGCCACAGGTGTGCCCCAGCTGCAAAGGATGGCATTGACTCTTTCCTTGCTCCTCACCAGATAGGACTCCATTTTATAATTTACAATTCTAGCCTGATTGGCACCACAGACTAGAACCAACAGATGAGATGAAACCTGATATCTCCTCCCTGCTGTTTAAAATAGTATTCCAAAAATATCCCCCTGTTCCCCAAGCACGGATGGCACAAAGGGCAGAAGAGGACATTGCTTCCCAAACTCCATCCCTTTCCTCTATCTGTATCCCGGTCATGTCCAGACTGTCAATACAACATGCCTAAATATTTTTGTCCTTAACAAAAGAAAGGAAAAGGGGAATCCTTTATAAGGAAAATGTCTGGCTTCAGTGTTTCCAGCAGGAAAAGGTTAAATATAACTTTATGGCATTTTTTGTTGTGTCTGCTTTCCAGGGAAACTCTTGGTTTAGAAACATTAGAGTTCATTGTTGTGGTGATTTACCTCAGTGTGCCCAGGAGGGAGGATTTTTGTTTCCCTGTTATTCTATTTTTTTCTATGGACTGTCCTTCTCAGTCATAGAAGGTCTTCTGTGGTGCACTGGCATCAATGACTCTCATAGCACACCATTTTCCTTCTCCAGGAGGAAGGACTTCAGTGTTTTCTGGAGTCTTTTGTCTTTACCAGTGAAAGGTTGGCAGCATAGAAGTGTATTTACTACAGGTTTCATAACATTTAGCAGGCATACAAAAAAGTCAGCACTGGAGTTATGCCTCTTTGCATGTAAACCTAATTTTCTGACCAACCACATGCATGGTTTTGATTCACTTTATTCTGTAGAGGCCATCAGCAGCAGTCAGACTGGTACCAAGCTGCTGGGGGTTTTTCCCCTAGAAAAAGCAACACAGAGATGATGTACAGGGCCAGGGCTGGAACAAACTAAGCCGATGTAAACATTGGTCTGGATAGCATAAAAACGAGCCTGTACATGAAAGCTTTATGTGGTGCAGCATGATTCCTGCAATTAAACTGGTGCAGTATCATTCAGACCATTGATCTGGTTTGCTGGACTAACAGAAGAGGATAAAAACTCAAATTGGCACATACCAGAGATTTGGCACAGAATTTAGATCTGGGACTAAATTCCAAGACTGGAGTACAGCTCTGAAGGCAGGAGCTCATCCAGTAACTGGCTGATACCCTATGCTGGGAAGCATTAAATGACATTGTTTTTATCAAGAGAACCAGATGGATGTCTCTTCTCAGAAAAAACTGTTGTGAACTTCAGAGGCAGTGTGTTATGTACAATGATCACCTCCCTGGCATGTTGGGTGAAAATACTCTATCCATAATAATAAGGCAACTTATTTAACATGTTAATAAATCTGCCCTCAGTCTGCAGGCAATCATGGCATATATTTTAGTGGTGCAGGTAGTACCACAACTGCCTCCTCTTGAAAAAAAATACAACATTATCCCAAGCACACAGTCAGAATGGACCCACCAAGACCAGTATCTGGTGAAGAATCCTGCTGGTCCTCCACCATGTGTTCCAGGCAACATTTTTCCCCTCCTAGAAAAAATGCCCTGCAGATCTAATGGTAGAATTTGGCTCTCAAAGCTAGAAAGCTCCAATTGGAGCCAAAGTAATATCCTAAAATAGAAAGAAAAATGAGAAACCAGAAATGTTGTTTTCTTCTTTCAAAAGTTTCAGCAGGAAGCTAACAGTGAGAAGCTGCTAAAATGGCTCTCTCCCAATTACCTCTCCCAGTCTGGTCATCGCCTGAAGCACTCAAAATATCCCTCATCCTAAGGTCCAAAGGCACCTTGATTTCATGCCTGTGGCTCCCGTATCACTGGAAACCACCTTAAGGTAACTGAGCTCAAGATTTAGTCTTTCTGTATGAATCACTTTTAGGGAAGCTGACAGCTACAAATCCCCATGTTTTTGTTCTGATGAAAACAGCCTGAAGATCTAAATTTAACAGTTGATTTCACAATGCTCATTTTTGACTGTAAGTAAAATCACCCTTGAAAAATAGCTTATAATAGGAAGATATATATTATTTGAATGCTGGGAAAGCAAAGCAAAAAGGCAAACAGGACAAATTTATCCCCATTCACAATTTAGATCACTTCTGATAGAAGCTTTCACCTCTCTGTTAGGTATCTTTGGGTGAATGCTGTGAATAAACATGTTAGTTACAGAAGAGATTTGTAATTCTTGACCCCATTTCAGAGGGAAGATACAGCACATATCTGTGGTGTTCAGGTCAAGGGAAACAACGCCTGCAGATCGAATCTGGGTTGTGAGTATTTTTATTTGCATGAGGAAACCAGACATAATATCTTTTCCAAGACGAAAAAGACTCTTCTTCATGCACACAGTTATTCTGATGGATTTCTCCTTGTAGACAAGTTATTGCTGTCACTTACCCCACAGCCACATTACTACACTTTAATAATGTAAAGATACCATAAAGAGGATGTAAATATAATTTATAGTTGAAGAACAGCATAAATCACTAGCACTTTATGAGGTGATTTATTGTAAAGGAGTGGAGCCTCTACAGAGAAAATCTGCTCCCAAGAGTGACAAATGGCATCTTCCACCCAGCACTTTGTATTTGAAACAAGGTCTGCTTTCGAATAAGCCAGGATGGATACCAGAGAATGACCCTTATCTTGCTCCTTCTGGTGCCATGTCAGCAGTTCACCAGGCTCCAGCCATGCGAATTCACAGCAGAGAAGAAGATGTGCATGTGACCTTGGAAACATGATTTTTATTTGGGAACATCCTGAACTTCAGATGCCAGCAGCGTTCGTCAGTCCAGTACTTAGGAAAAAAGTCATTGCACTTATAAACAGAAGGCAGTAGAGATCAGCTACTGCTAGAAATTACACAGAAGCGTTTATAACATTGTGTACCATGTCATGCCCCACCCTCCCCCACCCAAAAAAAAAAAACGCAACCCCAAAACCAACCCCAAAAAAAGAGATTTGTTCCCACTATGTCTCAGGGCCTGTCTTTGACCGTGACAGGGATGACCCTCCTGCCTGAACAGGTGCATATCTACATGGACACCAGTTGGAACATGGGTCCCAAGGGCACAGATACATCCCTTGTGAGCAAAGTCTTGGGTCTCCCCTGTCCTGGGTGTCTTCCAGGCTGGTAAAGTGCTCAAGCATGCAGCATGACCTTAAGCACCTTCATCTTGCACTTCCCTGGAGGTGATTGTCCCCAGAGCTGTCTGACCACACTGGTGGGTCATGGCATCTGTGGTCCATCACTTCTTTCCTGGAAAAGCTCCTCCAGCATCCCCCTAGGACAGCTGCTGGCAGGAGGGCTGGTACTGCAACACTGGCACTGTAGATGTGGCAAGCCGCTGGGTGTGAAAAGCCACACTCACGGCAGAGGAATGTGACCTGCCTCCGGGGGTTGTGAGGAGGTCTGTGGGCAGGTTCAGCACTGCAGGGCTGGTGCATTGCTCCATCTGCCCCATGATGGGTGAGCAGGTGGTATGGCATGCTGTCAGTGTCTTCAGCTATCAGTGGGGCACATCCGGAAAAGTGAGGTGCTGTTGTCAAGCATGATGTGTGCTCAGATGTCTAGCTTGGTGGACCATGAAGCTTTACTTGGGCTAGCAGCTCTGCTCCCTGGCTGCAGTTAGCTCTTTGGGAGGGGTAGGACTTGGTAAGCTTCACCAAGAGGAGCTGAAGCAGGGTGGCTATTTGACCCATGATCAGGGCTATGTAGCAATTCCACTCCCTGTAGCTGTACTCCATCTATCTCCTTTACATCCCATTTCTCTTTCAGGTAAGAGTCTCAACCCACCTCACTACCCTCCAGGCCACACTTCCTCATTTTTTTCACCAGGATGCTGTGGGAGACAGTGTCAAGTGCCTTACTGAGATCCAGAAAAAACACATCCACTGCCCTACCATCATCCATCCACTTGGTTATATCCTCATAAAAGGCTATTAGGTCAGTCAAACATGACCTCCCCTTGGCAAAACCATGCTGACTGCTCCTAATAACTCTCTTATCCTTGATGTGCCTGGAGACAGCACTAAGGGTAAGTTGTTCCATCACCTTTCCTGGGATAGAAGCAAGGTTGTTAATTCCTCTGAACAGTCTGAGGTGAGGCTGTTGAAGAAAATTTAAAAACATGAGAGACCTGTCATGATACAAGGACTGGTTTTGTTGACAAAGACCAGCTCATTGACTGGAGTTAATCGGTTTAGAATCAGTGAGGCTTTGTGGATTTGCACAAGCAGAAGATTTGGCCTCAGCATCCAGTCCATATTATTTTACAGCACATAATGAATTACAGCATAATGTCATGCTTGCTTTTCCTACTCTTCTCTGAAGATGTAATGTTGCTGACCTAAAAACATTTTCCCACTATTAAACTTTCAATCAGGACATAAATACATTTTAAGATGCTGAACAACACACAATACCTTCTCCTTGTGTGGGAACAGCTCTGCTGTACCAAGAGGAGGTGTGATCTTGACTTCATGGGATAGAGATTCATTGTGGCACTGACTCACACACTGTACATTTGCACTCATTTTCATATCTTCCTCCTGATCCTGTTTTAGGCTGCGTTTCCATTACTCCTCCACCCTGGGGGAGGAATCCTCAGCCAACACAGCTCTAACCCGGAAACCACAGAGGATGAAAAGACCTTTCATAGCAGTAATGATGTCACGTTCCTCTCCTCTGCAGCTGCATTTTGAAAACAAAAGACCAGGAAGCAAAGTCACCACCCACAAGCAGAACTTGCAGCTCCACAGACAGGGGACTGGTGGAAGTGGGCTTAAGACAGATCCCAGAGAACATACTTCCTATTGACACAAGGGAACAACACGAACCAAAACTATAATCTGATCTAGGATGAGCACAGTGTCTATTTTTGCATGTTTGGCAAGGATAGGCTTGGGCCTTGAGCTGAGAATTAGCTTTGCCCACACCCTAAAATTTTCATGATGGTAATTAGCTGTTTGGGTCAATCTATTGTAAGGACTGAGGGTGGTTGGGCACTGGAACAGGCTCCCCAGGGAAGTGGTCACAGCACTGAGCTTGACCAAGTTCAAGAAGCATCTGGATGGTGCACTCAGTCCCATGCTCTGACTTGGCTGGTTCTATGTGGAGCCAGGAGTTGGACTGGATGATCCTTGTGGGTCCCTTCCAACTCAGGAGATTCTGTGGTTCTGTGACTGGAGAATGTCTGTGAAATAAGGTGGTGGATGAACTTCCACTTGTGACACATGAGTAGATACCCAGGTCTATGCACATATTCCCACTCTAGTGACCATGAAAGACTCCTCACAAAGACAAGAGGAAGATACATGGAAGCACTTCCAATGATTAGTCGAGTCTGCTGCTCCACACAAAGTGTAGGAGAAGGTCGTGTACTGATGACCTCATTTTACTATAGGCCAGGTTTAGCTCTGTGCTTCTGGGCCAGAGCACTCCTTGGGTCTTGATCTTCCAGTATGGATAGCACTTTTGAACTCGCAAAGGGTAGGTGATTGACATCAGACAGAAGGCCTGATTTCATCAAGTCTTTGGCATGCCACTTGCTGGAAAATCTATTCCGATAAGTGCCATCCAGTGTTATTAAATTTGGCACTGAAAAGTAAACTAAGTCCATGGCAAGGAACTGCCATGCTGGACTTGATTGCTCTCTGCTTGTATAGGCAGACCTGATGTTAGCCATCGATGGCAAAAGGTTAATGGGACTAGGAAGGGTCTGACTGCAGCTTTTGAAAGCCCCAGCCACACAGCAGCAGTGTAATCCTGTAAGTTTAGTATGTAAAAATCCAGTTATTCCTTCTCTTGTACATTCTCATGAGCATGAATTGTAGATAAACTATGACTTAAAGCTCTATGGTATTTCATATGCACTTTATGTGCCAGTGCCTGCATGAGAGGTAGGATGGTGGAGAACCAAGCTCAGTGTCCACTTGAGACACTGAAATGTCTACAGGAAGCCTTTCTGAGCTTCCCTGGAGACTGTGTTTCAAACCTTGCTCTAATTAATTTCTTCTTGACCCTTCATTCCCATCCCTGCCCAGGGCAAGATAATCGTCTCCATATTGTATAGCTCTGCTTGGATTTCTGTCACGGCCTATGTGTGACCTGATGAGCAGAAACCTGTAGGGTGACATGAGGTGGCCACGCTGAGGTGGGAATAGGTTATTTCTTCTGAGTTGAGTGGACTCCCTAAAGTAAGGATCTCATTTCAAGTAGCATTTGGTGTTGCTGAATGTGTTTTTTTCTCTAACATGTGAGGTAGGAAAGATCTATTTTCTCCCCTGCATGGAAAAGAAACAGGAGAACTGAGACACCAATGCTCACATCTGTGAAGGTATTCAAGCACTTGGCATGTCATGGTGAAGTGATCTGTTGATAGTCACACACAGTATGGAACAGCAGGTGCCTAAACCCCGTGTTTCCAGAGTTCTAAGGTACAGTCCTTATTGCAGGGTCAGGTTTCTCCAAAGCTCCTTGCAGAACCAATCCTAGGAAAGGGCTGGTGCAGCAGGTCCAGTTCCTCTGTTTATTTCCACAGTGCCCCATCCCTGCACTTTCCACTCTGTGCCATGCTCTCAGCACCCATCTTTCCTCGTTCCTCATGGGCATTGTAGAGGAACCACCTGTTGCACTAAATCTGGTGTCGTTTCCTTGTCTCCCCTGCATCCTCATTTCAACTTCTGTAACTACATCTATGTGACCTGTTCTCTCCTGCTATGTAGAAACTTGGGCAATCACACAGGGGCATGTGGGGTCACTTGTACTCCCCTGACCCTGTAAATGTAGAAGGATCAGTTTATTTCCAGAAAGTATGGTTTACATATGGTTTTCCTTTCATTATTTTTGATGTCAGCTAGAAGGGCTCTGCTTGCTCCCTGCAGCTACAGCAAGTAAATACCCGACCTGTTTAGAAAACCGTAACACTAGAAACCTGGAGAAATCTTTGGATGCAAGATGCATGTTGAACTGTGTGTGACCCTCTGAAGAGAAACATTAGCTTAAAATATTAGTAAATGTTTTTCGGTGAAGATAAAAGAATATTAGAAAAAATATACAGGGCTTTATGTCAAAGGTCCTTATGCAGTCCATTTCCCGTTGAAATCAAGTAGCCAAAATGAAGAGGTCAGCAGAAGTTTGCCTGAATTCGGACTGAGGAAAACAAGGAAAGCTTTCTGCTCACTCCAGGCAGTGCTCTTATCTAGAGGATCTCATCATACAGACTGATGCCAGTGTTTTCAAAAGCAGTTAATTGCTTTGCTTGTTTCCCTTGAAGCACGCTGAGCAGAGCTGTTTTTGGGAAGGTGAGATAAATGGTGGAGCACCAAGGAGCCCTGGGAGACTTAACCAGTGCTGTCAGGCTGCTTTGAAGCTCAGTTTGACTCATCTCTTCTCAGATCAAACTCCAGTGGATAAATTAGGGAATTTTGACTCAGACAAGGGCATATGAAGCACATGCTGTTGAATCTCTTGTGTTTCTAGCTTGGGCATCTCTACGCTATGTCCCCTTTTGTGTCAAGATAGACATGCAGAGGACAAAGAATGGAGATACCTCATGCTAGCTTTAAGGTTTCAGGAGGAGTTGAGCTCACCAAGGCAGGTGGTGAGTGACCTAAAGAGCTGTGCTTGGAATACAAAGTTGAAGGACTCCTGCAGTTCACAAATGCTACTTGGGAACTGGATAGTCAAGTACTGCCAGTTCCTAGGATCAACTTAAAGTTAATAGAACGATGGCAGGTGCCCAAACATCCTTGCAATCTTACATTTCCAGGCAGTTTTCATCACAGAACAGACAAAATAAAATGTTTTTTAAACACAGTACACCCTGCAGGTCTCTGTCCTTGCCACTGGCTATACGAAATATAAACTACAAAAAAAAAAAAAAAACAAATCCCAAAACTACACAAACAAAGAAAAAATAATGTAATTAGAGAATCTTGAAAGTAGCAAGAATGTGTGAGACATATACATTTTTATCCTTTTAAAATAAAACAGATGCTGAAGAGAAGGTGTTTCAGAAAGGGTGGTGTGAAAACATTGGAAGAAGTGAAAAATTTGCTTTTTCCAGAGAACAGGCAAGGACCTGATCCTACAGACCTTGGATGTAGAAATGCGTGTT
The DNA here is from genome assembly GCA_013399135.1 of Heliornis fulica. Classification (NCBI taxonomy): domain Eukaryota; kingdom Metazoa; phylum Chordata; class Aves; order Gruiformes; family Heliornithidae; genus Heliornis; species Heliornis fulica. Next base: position 37,950 of record VXBZ01012562.1, on the reverse strand, counting down.
ATGGAAATTCCATGGTTTGGCATGATCTGAAACTGCAGGCTGCTCCGTACCTCATTACTCATTACAAATATTCAGATGACCTCAAAGGAATTATTTTAATATCCAGGTACCCAGTGGGAGACTTCAAGCTCTTCACTTCAAGTGTTTGTGTCTACTTCTTTAGGTCTGTTCTTCTCCCAGAGGGTCATAGAATCATAGAATCATTAGGGTTAGAAGCGACTCCCAGAGATCATCTAGTCCAACCCCCCCTGCAAGAAGCAGGGACACCCCCCCAACTAGATCAGGTTGCTCAGGGCCTCATCCAACCTGGCCTTGA
>VXBZ01012562.1:0-37418 GCA_013399135.1 Heliornis fulica | reverse complement strand
TGAGTCTCTCATCCACCAACACTCCCAAGTCCTTCTCCTCAGGGCTGCTCTGGAGCCACTCTCCGCCCAATCTGTAGTTGTGCCTGGGATTGCGTGACCCAGATGCAGGACCTTGCACTTGGCCTGGTTAAAACTCATGAGGTTGGCACGGGTCTGCAACTCCACATTGAATCCATCCTTGATTTCTATGGAAAACAATGTACCTTTGTGGGGTTGGTATCATCCTTATTTTAATGATGTGGCAATGAGTACAGAAAAGAAGTGACATGTTTTGTCCACAGCCACTTAGCAAGGCTCAGCCTTCCTTGACTAATGATGCCACACAACTTCGCTGCTGGTATATGCAAACCAAAATCCAGCATTAACGATAAATAAGAGTAAAGTATGAAGTAAGGCAAGAAATTGACTCGATGCTTATGGGTCCCCTCCAACCTGAGAAAGTCTGTGATTCCATGGAAAGATACTCTCACTATTAGCCACGCAAACAGAAGAGCAGAAAGTCCCCTGTAGGAAGGAACTCATTTCCCCATCAATGTGCATTGGATTTGTCCTTCCCAGTGCCCCCTGCTCCAAATGTGTTCCTGTGGGTATCAGGAAAGTCCTACCCATGTGGCAGGCAGGGAGATGGAGGTCTGGCTCCCCAGGGATGCTCTGTGCTGTCCTGAAAGCATAACTTAATCCTGCCAGAGGATAAGAAACAAAGCAATGAGGTTAATGCAGTCTTGAGTTGCTGGCTCCTTTGACTCCACCCCTATCTTGGATAAACTTCTCTCATCTCTGAGGAGTTAAGTGAGTACAGATCTCAGTATTCTCCTCCCTAGAGTTTATTATGAATTTACTTAAAACAAAACAAAACAAAAAAAATCCAATTCCTTCAGCTATGAAAATTACCCTCATTTGTCTATAAATAGGCTTAACCTCTTAAACTGTGTCAGATGCTGCTGATTCACGAATCTGAACTAGATCTTCAGATATTCTCTGCTCCTACAGCTCCAGGGTAAATGACTCACACCTTTTGCAAGTGCCATATCCCACTGAGCCTCACAGTACCAGGATTCTGCTAGTGGTGTGTCTGCAGATTTCTACTGAAACCTGGGCAAGGGATTTTCTTCTGACCAAGCTAAGCTCACAATCATCCTGCAGTGACAAAGCAGTATGTTGTAGTTACATGAAAAATCCATGTATTTGCATTAGTCCAGCCACAGATCAGCAGAGCAAAAATGTATTCTAGAGTCAAAGAAAAAGGCAAAACCCAAATAATCCATGTAATTGCTTCCCCAGCTGTTTTTCCCTTCCCTGGTGAGAGACAGAAGGTTAGGCTGCATTACCTATCACCTTAGCTTTGAAATTGCTTTGGAAATATGAAAGGTAAATGACAGAGTTTTCAGTCAATCTAAACGGCTTTTATATTTGTTCTTCCAGGAAATCAAGAGAGCCTTGAGCTGTTTGAATTCTCTTTCTTTGCTCTATGAAGAATTTGTTTATAAAAGCAGAAAGCATCCACTTTCCCAGTTGTCTGCCTATTCCTAGAATTGTCCCAAACCTTCTGCTACCTTTCCTAGGGAAGGAAGAAATCTAGATCTTGAAAACCAGGGAAAAAACTCTTCTCCTAGGTGTGTTTTAGGATAATGATGCCTCTCTGTCAATGGGAAAACTGGGGACAGAAGAATTTGGTGTTATACACCTAATGCCCACGCACCATGAGTTTCCTGAGTTTCCTGAAAGCCTCAGGCCTTGGAATTCACTTCATCACATTTGTGGTCTGATCTGTGGGAAGGATTATGAGCCAGGGAGCCACAGGGAAGAGGTTTTGGGGTTGTTTTTTTTTCAGGTGTACTTCAGTTATTCAGGTTATGTTCTTGCCTAATGAACTAATTGCATGCTTTGAAACTCTGGTCGCTGATGCTCTGAGGGTCATCTGTGTTCTGAATCTCCTGTAAAGTCTCTGGAGTAAGGACACATGTTTTTTACATTGCCATCACAAATAACAGACTCTCAGCTTGAAATCTGTGATTCTGCATGTCACATTTCATGCCATTAAAAACATAAGCTCAAGCTTGGAAGGGTGAACATGCTTTTGGCTCTTCTGCCATTTGTATTTCAGCCTGCAGGTCTGCAGGCACCACTTCTTTCACTGGGTGTTGCTGTTTTTCTCTTGAGAAAATTTCCAGAGCCTCCTATGCCTGGAGAAGAAACAGACTCTATTTACTGACATTTGTTCCAAGTTATAACGAGCAAAAAGACAACTCGTACATTCTAAACAGGATCTCTCAGCTAGAAGCCTTCAGGTCTCCAGACAGCATCTCCCAAGCCCAAAGGCTGCCTTCTTAAGGACTGAATTATCCATTAAATATCACAGCATCTTGAAGAACATCCATAGGTACTTTCTGTTTTCCTCCTTGGCCAACACATGAGCTGTCACCCAGTTAAGCTGATGGGAGTCTTCTCCTTAGGATGCCACAGCTATGTGTGTATTGCTTGCACAAGCATGGGTTAGTTTACCAAGCCTTGGGTAGGGGCAATTTGAGATCACGTTAATGGCTAATTAAGGTGCAAGTTCCACTGCAAGGTAGACCCAAGGCTGAAGCATGGCCTGAAGTCCATGGAGGCACTATCAACACAGCTGGGTGATGAGGAACCTCTCCACGTGTTTGCATGTGATGAACTCCGGGCCAACACCTAAGGGAGGAACCTTCCTTTGCCTTCGGCTTCCTAGCTGCAAACCTCAGTGTATGGCAGGGGAGTCTCCTCTGGCAGCTCATCCCTTTGTGTGTCTCAAAGTGATGCCATCCTGTCAGGTGGCAGTGGGCAATGGCCATGCATGCCATACCTTCCCCCAACCCCTAGCCACCCCTCCCCTGACCCCCTGGGCTGGCTTCCCAACACACACTAATGGTCCTCATGCCAGAGGCAAAGTTTTCTTGACAGGGGCCATATTCTACAGTGCTCAGGCTGTCTCTAAGAGTAAGAGCCCTACCCAGGGAACAGATAAACAGAACAATGTTTGAACCTCTGTTACTCTTTAATGTCATTTCCAGGGAAATATATGTGTCATAACAACATAAAGCAGGCATAGTTCCCTTGCTTTTGATCTGCCCAGTGCCAAGGTCCACGTAATTTCAGCATCAAAACAGATCCAGCAAGTTCATGGCAATTTTACTCACCTAAGAGCTGTCTCTTTTGCCCTGTTGATTCGTACTTGTCCCTTGTCTTCCAGCAGTCTTCCTCAGCCCTGTCAGGGGACATCACGTATTGTTATGGTTAACATCTAATTTTCACTGGAAGCACTTGGGAATTGGGCCCTTATCTCCACATACCATGCACATCAAAACAGTTTAATCAACACTATTAATTCCAGGGCTTGCTGCTGATCTGGATAAAGTGCTGAACTTTCCCAGCACTGAAGTTTTGTAGCCAAGATTCACATACAGTTTACTTTTGGCTCTTCGAGCCTGGGCACATTCCCCTGAAGTCCCCTGGCTCTCATAGAGAGGCACCAGGGCTCTGCTCTAAGACTTAGATTGATTACAGCTGATTTGACAGATCAGGAGCATCTTGAAAATTTGGACTTGAGATTCTTTGGTGTCACTTCTCTGTGCTCTGGGCAGCTATTTCCACCTACAAACGTGAGTGCAGGGCACCTTCAGAGCACATTCACCTAGTTGTTTGGCCCAAGAATGTGTCTGAGAGCAGGGAGAAACATCAACAATGCACTGAGACCACAACAAATTTCAGGGATTATTGCTCCAGTGGTGGCACTAGAGAGCCTGGAGAAGTGGACATGCCTCTGTCCCCATCACACATGTGTTGGGGAGGGGTGATGGGACATGGCTGCCACAGCCTGACCAAGAAACAAACCTAGGAGGACTAGGCATGGGAGGATTAGATATAAGAGGATGGCTTATAGATATCTTTATCAGCAGATGAAGAAGTGGACTAGATTCTTTCACCTTTCTCCACCTCCAGTCAGATTTTTACCCTATGGCTCCGCCCCCAGCCTAAACCCAAATGTCACCGAAAGCCATAAGGATGTCTCGTGTTTAAAACAGCCACGAGGTATCCACCTAATGACTCGAGGCTGCTCCAGACGTGCTGCTCCTTGCTTTTCCCAGAAAGGGTTCTTGCAACATGGAAGAAGTGCAGGAAAACAGCCCCAGAGAGGGAAGTGACAAGTGGCAGCTGGAGCCCGTGGGTGACTTGCCGAGTGACAGAGCAGTTGGGCTCTTTGCAGCTCTGCTACTATTTTGAGAACTTCAATAAACAGAAGAGGACAGATCAATCAGTACCCCAGTACAAACCCTGAGAAGCCCCATTGACTTTGGTGGCAATTGCAGCAGGAGACATCAGTTTCTCCATATGCACCATGCTTTGTACCCCAGGCAAACTCAACAGCAGTAGCCACTGAAAACATTATTAGCAGCCCACTAATTAGCAGGTCTCAGCTCCTTTGCTGCTGCAAGCTTACACCTAGGAATTCATGCTCACTTGTGCCATGGAGAATATGACTGTTTCACTTCTTTATGGGGGCTTTCAAGCAGCGGGAAAAAAAGTATGGATGTTTATATTTTTAAAAAGGGATTGGTTTTGCAGCTGTCAATTATTAATGGCGCTTAGGTCAGGCTGAGGAGCAATGCCAGGGATAAATTACCCTGTACGCTATTCATATATGCCGTCCCTGATTGTTTCCTTCTCAACAAGAGGATTCACCTCACAGTGAACTCCTTGGCATTTGGAAAACAAAGGACTGATGAAGTGATGAACTCGGAGCGCCCGTTTATTTATGCATCTCCATCTTTCCTACTTTGTCAGGTGTGTTTAATCCAAAAGAAGCAGGAAATGCATTATAATTACAAACATATTGCTGCACAAGAAAAAGGCTGTTCTTGGAAAGGATTGTACTGTTTGATAAATGGTTACAGTGAAAAAACACAGGCTTCACCTATGAAGCTCTTTGCTAAGATCAAAGCAAAGCTGCTCGTAATCACAGGCAGGATTCATCCCTGAGTTTGCAGCAAGGGAAGAGGAAGAAAGTTAAAAAGAAACTGTAATCTCCTCCTTTTTTTTTTTTTGCCTGAAACTTTTCCCCTAGTTTTAAAAAATGACTCAAACATTAAATATTTGCTGTTAAAATTAATAGAATTAGCAATGAACCCAGCTGAGAACACAATAATTAGAGCCTGGTCCAAAGCCCCTTGCTGAAGCTCATGGAGAGACTTATTGTTTTCAGTGGGATCTGGCTAGGGACCCTGGTGAGCCAAAGCAAAGATCTAGTTATGGCATAACCCTGGGAGATCTGGATCTCCTACAGTCTTTTACATGTGGCCTTGACCAAACTTGCAAGAATTCCTTAACCCTGAACACAACCTAGCCCTTGTCAGTAATATGCTTCTGCTGCAAATAGCAAATGTCCTCCTGGGCTGTGAGACCAGGAGTGCTGTAGGTAAAACACAGAAGGGGTTTACTGCCCTTCTCAGTGCTGCAAGAGTGAACCACAGCCCTGCACTTAAATAAAAGCCAACAACAAAACCAGCAAAACAACAGACAAACTGGAAATCATCCAGAAGAGAGCAACAAAAATGATCAGAGGTCTAGAAAACATGACTTATGAGTAAAGATTGAGAGGGCTGGGTTTGTTTAGTCTACAGAACTTGAAACATCCTAATAAACTTTAAAGATGTAAGAAACAATTATATCAAAACGGGTAATTGGTTGTCCTTTATCTCTGTGGGGATAGCAGAAGGTACAACAAACAAAATTTAGAATAGATAGTATTAAAAGCTGTGAGGTTAATAACACACTCAAGTGTGTTACTTAGGGAGGGAACAAAGTGTCTCTCATGGAAGATTTTCAATGCATTGCACAAGTACCTGCCTCAAGGGGTTGGGTGAGGGACTGGTAACTTGCTGTCCCACAGAGCAGGCTGTGGTCCTGTGGTTTCCACCATTCTAGTGTCTGTCTTAGGACACACAAGAATGAGACCTTGGAGGTGATGAGCCTTCATAGCCCTCTCTGATTTGAAAAAAAAAGCACACAATTCTCAGCCTTTCCAAAAGTACACTTAAACCAACAACTATTTCTAAATTCCCTCTTTTCTTTGGCTTTCATATTTATTAAACAAAGAGCAACAAAGTCCTACCTCTTCATGGGGCCATGATCATATATAGGCAATACCTTGCTGCTCTCCCACAAGGCATTCCCATTTAAATGAGCACTCAAATTCTTGGATACTAGGATGATGAATCCTCTGGAAAAGCATGTCGTGACTCAGAATATGTTCTAGGTAGTGGTGGCCTTGCAGGTTCTGCTCAGGAAAGTCCTCTTCTGACACTGGAGAAAGGGGTGCCTTGGCGGACCCTTGCTAGAAGTGCTTTCATCCATAACACCACAGGGTATGTCAGCTGCAAAGCATTCGGGACAGTACCAGGTATTGCTCTTGGTGGACCAACTGGTGGACAGCACTTGATTAGAAAGGCAGCATCCCTTCTCTGGAGCACTGTGACTAGTTCAAGAAAGACCAGAAACTACTGGAGAGAGTCCACCAAAAGGCTACAAGGATGATCAAAGGACTGAAGCATCTCTGTTTTGAGGAAAGATTGAGAGAGCGGGGTCTGTTTAACCTGGAGAAGAGAAGGCTGAGAGGTGATCTCATCAATCTTATAAATATCTCAAGGACATGTGTCAAGAGCATGGACTGAACTTTTCTCAGTGGTGCCCAGTGACAGGACAAGGAGCAATGGACACAAACTGGAACACAGGAAGTTCCATCTCAATATGAGGAAAAACTTCTTCCCTTTGAGTGTGACAGAGCAGTGAGATAGGCTGTCCAGAGAGGTTGTGGAGTCTTCATCTCTGGAGATATTCAAAACCTGCCTGTATGTTGTGCTGTGCACCCTGCTCTAGGTGATTTGGATGTGGCAGGGGGGGTTAGACTAGATGATCTCCAGAGGGCCCTTCCAACCTCAACCACTTTGTGATTCTCCCTGGGGCTGCCTCTTTCCTTCCCTGAAGCTGCATGTGCTGCTGCCTCCCTCTGACCAAGGAATTCTGCCAGCCCTTGTCCACCTCAGTAATACTCAACACTGTTCTCTGTTTTCAACCCCTCTTGCAAAGGGCTACAAAAGCTCTGGTCAGAGTTTGCATCAAAACTCATCAAAAATCAAATCAACTACAAAACTATCATAAACCAGGATTTGTTTTCACTGCCCATCGAACCCAGATTTCTTGAATTATGGGCAAGCGGTGAGGAGGTTTTGAAGGGAAAACTCAGAGGGTTTCAGTCAGAGCAGAGCTGGTCATAGTCCTTGACAGTACTGGGGGGTGATGTGAGGTCTCCCCAAGGACTGGGAAAAGGATGCTGTGCTCAACACTGCTGTGACCATCCCCCTTTACAGTCAGCTACAGCTATGCAAGGTACTATTTTGTCCCTGCATGAAGGTTGAGGAAAATCACTAGTTATATGATACAGGAATTAAAAAAAATCTTTTTGCTTCCAAGCATAAACCAATGACTGTGGCAATGGTTTACAAACACGGAGTTATGGCCCCAAGTCAGCTTTTATTCCCTCAATTCTGGGTACAGTCATGAGCCTGGCAGGAATCCGTGTCAGCTAAAATGCATGGCAGCAACTGGAGTCTCACGGAGTTTTGGAGCTGAGTGGGGTCACAACAGAAAGGCGTTTGGGAAGGCGGCACTGTGGGTTTAGGAATAAACATCTCCCCGGGGCAGACTTTCCATAATTGGCCATGACAAGGCTTCTTTCTCCACAGAACTGTAGCTGGCCTGTGAGGAAGCAAAATGAATCGCTGCTCCAGTCCAATTTGGCAAGTACCATGATTTAGTCCTGCTTTGCACAGGGAGATGATGTTATAGACTGAAAGACAGAGGAGAAATGTAGCCAAAGGCTTCTGGTCTGGGAGATGAGTTTGTGTTCCCACTCAAATTGTGCAGGTTTACTCAGATCCTTAGAAGGAAACCCTGGCAAAAAATGCTGGGTTTTGGTTCCCTTTATCAACAATGCAAAGGGAACAATAGGGACTCCTGAACACAAAGCTCATACAAACAGTAAGAACCATTTTATTTCACATTGTTGCAGCAGCAGTTGATATGCAATCCCTCCTTCTAGCCCCCACTTTGCTCACTATTTCTATTGCCCTTCTTGCTTCCAGATTTATGGAGAGGAGCTTAGTGGTTGGAGTTGGTATCCTGCAGTGTGGTGGTGACCACATGGTCATGCAGTCTTCTATGAGGAGGATGAGGGTTGAGCATGGTTTCCTCATGCTGCCCTGTGCCCTCGGAAAAGTCTCTCTTTCAGGTATGAGGAAAAGGCCATCTGTTCTGTGGATGGTGGTCACCAGTGCTTAGAAGCTCCTTGCAGCCTCAGCAATTTTACCAAGCCTGGTGACCTGACAAGCAGCTCACAGCCTGTCCAGTATCTGATGATTAATCCTTTCCCTTTAAAAATATGCACTTAGTAGCAGAACCCCACAAAAATATTGGTGGAGTCAAAGCTGCTTTGCCAAGTGGCAAACTTAGACTTGCTCTTCTTGGAAAGCTGGTTTCCTGTTGCTGGCTTTCTCTTATTGCTGTTTTCCAGTGGTTTGGCGAGAGGAGGAAGGGAAAAAAAAGAGAAAGTGTTCCTCCCAAATACCTCTTCTGTTTTACACCCCCTTTCTTCCATGTGTCCATTTAGATTGGATATTAGAAAAAAGTTCTTTACTGTAAGAGTGGTGGAACATTGGAACAGGTTACCCAGGGAGGTGGTGGATGCCCCATCCCTGGAGACGTTCAAGGCCAGGTTGGATGAGGCCCTGAGCAACCTGATCTAGTTGGGGGTGTCCCTGCTTCTTGCAGGGGGGTTGGAGTAGATGACCTCTAGGAGTCCCTTCCAATTCTAATCATTCTATGATTCTATGATTCTATGTGTCCCTTTTGCTATTCCAGTTTTCAGGAATTCCATCAGCCAAAAGTCTTCCTGACTGACCCCACTTATACCCTTAGTGCAAAAGAAGACACAGACAATCTTCATTTCCATTCCTACTTTTCCTGACCCTTTGGAAATCAGACAGAGGGAATGAGAATCTTCCCTGCACCATGAAAAAAAGGTAGCTCAGAAAAGTCAAACCAGCACCTTGTTGTAGTGTGAGGGTCTGGATCCTGGCATCAGAGTTGTGATGTTAGGAATATGGACTTTTTGTTTCTTATGAGGTGACTGCAATAGATAGTGCAGGAAGTTGCTGCTGGGCTGGTTACAAGGCTAGAGCTTGGGGCTTTCTATTCCAAATGCTCCCACTGCTCAGAAAGGAAATTGTCTCTATTCGGATTCAGCGCTGAGCAGCAAAGGGACACATCGTGCATGCTAAGGCAAATGCAAGTTACCCAGATCTTACTTTCTCTAGAGACACCAGCATTCCTATTCACCTTTCACTTTAAACTCTGTACAAGGCCAAATCCTGCTCCAGGTTCTTACCTATTTTTTTTCCTGTTTTCTGAGACTCTGGGTAAGGCCTCTGAGCCTTCAGCACCACCACACGTGATAGTGATGAGGTGAAAATGGCATGAGCACAAATCTCATGACCTTTCTGGCAGAACACTTGGGGAATGACTAACGCCTCTGGTGCCTTCAAGGTCAGGAGCTTGTGGGACCCCATGAAGATTCCCTGTCTGCTCTCTGCAGAGCAAAGTGGGTCCTTGCTGGGAAGAAAAGCACAAAACATTATTTAAAGGAGGTTAGAAGAGGGCACACACTGGAGTGTGAGGCACCCATGGTCAAAGAGTTTGTGTGGCAGTTTTCCCTTTGGTGTCCATATGTCACTCTCTGGGTCATAGCAGTCCAAGGAATCCAAGTCCTCAATGACATTGTCTGCGGTGAGACATCGTCCTCCTGTAACGTAGAGCTTATTCTTGATGACAGTGGCCCCGTGATGCATTCGTCTGTCTTTCATGTCTGCACATTTAACAAACTTGTTACCTTTTGTATCATAAGCGATTATTCTCCGGGTGTACCCTAAACGTGAAGTCAGAGGAGGAAGAGAAAGATGGGACTTAGAACTTATTGCTAGGAAAAGGAATAATACTATACTTGCTGCTAGTTTTAGATAAAATCTATTATAAAGGTACCTAATTTGGCATAATTACGATATCTGAGATGGGAAGTGATGGTGTATCACAAAAACACTGTATTTCTTATGTTCCTGTTTGTCCTCTCCCTGCCCCATAGCACCTAGGCAGCCAAAGCTTGATGAGCTCAACCCCATCATATCAGACAGGCAACCTGCCAAACACAGTTGGAGCCCACAGTTTTCTGCATGAACCTTCAAACATCCTGAATTGTTTGCGGTTTTTACCCTAGAGCTTCACTCAGAAATACAGAAACCAATGGCATGTAGGGAGGGAGAAACGATGTCTTGTGGGTTTAGAGTCATAGCTGTCTACCAAATCGAGCTGGGGACACAACACTGGTGCCACTGACACAACCAGCACAGTGCCACTGGTATTTGTGCCACTCCCAAACTCTTTGGTGACACATCTGTATTGACTACCATGCCAGCAATGCAATGGACAGCTCTTCTACTGATGTAACCTCACATCTGAGATGGAAGAGCTTGTATAGGGTCTCCCATGGAGATGTGGAAGCTTGGTACCCAGCAATGCCTTGCCCACGTATCCCTGTAGATAACCAAGAGTGCCTATGGCAAACAAACCTTTTTGGGCCATGTTTTGTAGGCCCTGAAGCCACTTTCCCTAATGGAAACCAAGGTCTGTCTTTTTCAAAGTAACCCACTTCACTTTTTTTTTTCTATGTGACCAGTCATGCAAAGAGGATAAAAATGTGATGAAAGTTATTTTTAAGATAAAATGTTATTTTCACGGGCTTTAGTGTTGTTGATAAACCAAGAGTATTTGGCCAATGTTTTGGCATGGAAGATGGTATATAAAACTTGATCATGGAGAATTTATCTTCTTTCCAGCAAAATTAAAAATATTTAAAGTTAGCATGGATTTCTGTGGCTCTTGATAATGAAAAATAAATTGAGAACTTCAGCTCATCAGCAGAAGTCTTGGGTCAATACAGGCCCTTCAGGTTAATGATTCTGAAGACAAGAGAGTTGAAAAAGCTCTATTTTGGGCACTGTGATCTGAGGTCAGAATAATCTGCCACACAAGACCCTGATAGTTCTGGACCTTTTGAGTCAGTTATCCTCTACTCTCATAGTAAAGAGTGGCCTCTTGCAAAGAGACCATGTTGTGTTTGAATCCTGTGTGATTTGGGTTCAGCCCTCTGCTCTGCTAAAGCTGTCCTATATCTCATCATCCCTTAAATAATCTAGTATACACTTCTTTGTGTCAGTCTATGGCCAGGGAAGTTTCATTAAGGACTGTAGAGTGCCAAATTGCCAACAAGATATCATCCATCAAAGTGCCATGGGCAGAGGCTGATTCCTGCCTTCAAAAAGACACTGAGGTGTTTCCCTGCTCTGGGTGGTTCACACCTCTCTCATTTCACAATTGCCCCCAGGAGGAAGCTACAAGACCAAGTGTCCCCTCATAGCCCTGTATCCCACTCATCCCAACGTGCTATCCATGGCCTTGTTGGTACTGCACTGTCCATCCTTCCAAGAAGAGTAGTCAAGGAGGATCAGGCTGTGAGTCAGCAGTGGGGAGCAGGACCCCCATGCCCTTGGATTCCTCCTTTATTCTGCACAGCAGTACCTTGTATGGACTTTTCTCCAGTGTCTCCCACCCAGGTCTTGCTACCCAGACTAAGGAGGTGCCCCATGGAGAAATGGATCCACCTTCTATGGCTGTGAGACCCCATAGAAGATGCATCTGATCACCTCTGGCTGGAGTGGGGAGCACCCTGAAGGAGAGGGGTGAGAAATTCTGCTGGAGCTGGGCAGAGGCAGATGGGAGAGGGGGTAAAACACAACCGTTACCTCCTACGATGATAATTTGGTCTCCTATCACAACAGCTGGTGCACAGACATTCTTCACCACTCTGGTTTCCATCCGAAACCACATATTCCTGGAGACATGGTAAACCTGACAAAGAAAGATATACACACAGCTGTTTATGTTGCATTTTAACTGACAATGGTAACTACAGAGGAACTTACACTTTTTATTTTCTCATAATGAACAAATTCACTGGCCTGAGCGGTTGGAAATCTGAGTATTTACTCACTCCTTTTTCTAATATATCCCCTTGGAAAGTCTTCTAGTCCTTCAGGCTTGTCTGCTCAGGAGATGCTAACACATGCACTAAAGCAGAGCATATCTGTCATAGGCTAGCTGCTCGGCTGTAAATCTTTGCATGGCCATTAAATCACTGTAACTCCTGGACCATGCTGTCCCAAAGCACAAGACGTTTCATTCTGTTTTCCACTTGCTCTGTGTATTCCTGCCTCAGTCTTAGCAATTGCCTGGACAAACAAACCCCAACGTCACCTAGCTTTGCTGGCAGCCACCGTGATTGCCCGGCTGCTATATTTGTGCTGGTGGCTCGTATGAACTCAGATTGGCAAGGAAACTTGAAACTTGAATTTATGTGAGAAAAAGAGCTGTTGCCAGATGATGAGCATTCTGTCATCTGTATCTGGGTGATGCAAACTTCTATGTCATGTCATCAACTTCTTAGTATGGCAAGTATCGTCAGGACGTCGCCCCACTCACTGATAAATACATTTCCTTTGCCCTGATAATCAACAGCATTACCACCGCAAAGAAGTATTGCTCATGTACTGGCTGCAATCTTGGCCTTTAATGATCCTCTTTAATTAAAACTTCTAAACCAGCAAAAAAAAAAATCTCATGGAGAAAGTAACACTATAACATTGCTAAAGCATCAAATCAGATAAGAAAGGATTGAATGTATTTTTACTCCTAATAGAGTTTAACTGCTGAAAGCAGGCAGAGCGCCAGCAACACGTGGCAGGAGCCACATTTTAAACACAACTGTTTATATGAAATAACTGTCAGTTTAAGTTCTGGCCCTTTGATGAGCAAGAATCTAATCACCCTAATGATCACAGATATTTGCTTTCTCTGTGAGTGGGCAGGTGTGTGGCTGAGACCCCAATATGGCTGCCGCATGGAAAGCACTGATTTTGGTGAGATTGGCTACAGGCATGAAGCCAAGCAAGGGGCTCAGTCGCTCCTGCCATAGCATTGCCTGCAGGAGCCCTGGCCCTACCACCAGAAACTCCAGAAGTGTCTTAAGGCTTGTGCCTGAAAAAACACACAAAGAGGAAAATGAGGGAGTTGTAATGTTCCTCGCATACAAGATTTCCCTGAAGCCACAGATCAACTTATCTTGCCTCTTGCTGAAGCTAAGAATGAAGTTTTCTTCAGGTTTGATTTCCTCATGAGGGCGATGACCTGCTAAATACCTTAGATGAAACTGCCTAAGACAAGCAGGACCACCCATTACCTGGATCAGCCGGACAGGGTTTTGCATAATGTCTTCTCCCCCAAAGAGGTAGACCCTCTGATCTTTGGCAGCAACAGCAGGGTGAAGGACAGCAACAGGCATGTTTGCCATGCTTTCACAGGTGTTGTAGATGCTATCATATCTTTCCACAGAATTCAGGATTTCCTGGTTTTCGCCAATTCCAGCAAATGATAAAATATAGTTTTTATATGCCAAGCTTCTGTGTGAGTAACGTGGAATTAACATGGGTTCAACTAACCTCCACTGGTTGAGTTTGAGGGAGTAAATGTAAATATTATCACTGACCGGGCTTTTCTTATTGCTAACAGGCATCCCTCCGAGCACATAAATATTGCTATGCAAGCTCACTGCAGAAGCTTTGTACAGGCGCACGGGAAGTTTGGCCAGGCTTAGCCATTGGTTGGTCTTGTCATCGTAGAGCAAGACATCTCTTGTGGTCTGTTGGCTGTCCTTCCTGCCACCAATGATGACAAGGAACTCTTGGTTGGAGTACCTGCGAGGAACATGCAACATGGGCTTGATGTCAGGTGCGTTGGTGCTGCACAAGGAAAACATGTGTCTGCGGGCTGACTCAAGGATGCTTCTGCAAGTGGGTGAAGATTGAACAAGGGAGTCATTGGCAATGAAGTTGAAGAGGAAAGTTGGATGGACATACTGAAGCCGGACCTTCTTGAACAACTCTTGGATGTAGTGTTGCCTTGCCTGGAGGTCATGTCGGATCCAGACCATTAGGGTTTCGAAGACTTGCTCCTCCTCCCCACAGAGTTCATCATCCCCAAGGTAATCAATGAGCTCCAAAGGACAAAGGTCCTTCAGGTCCTCAGAAGAGGCCACCTCAGGAAAGCATTTTAAAGCCATAGCCTTGGCTTTTTTATTCAGGCTTTGGCAGTTCAAGACTTTTGCCAGTCTGATCATGCTTAGACAGTTGTCAGGTGTCAGCCTGTCTTGGAGGTAGGCAGAGCAGGCCTCAAACAGCTTAGGGTACTGAAGCATGGAGGCTGTCTCCAAGAGGCACAGTACATTCTCAGCAAATATAAGAATCTCCCCTGTGTAAATGTAAAGAATGATTTGATCCAAAATCTCGGCGTCGACACCTTTCAGGATGACTTTAGCCTGGCGACTCTCTCTGAAGTCATTACAGAACATCGCCTTGAAGTACAGACTGCTGGAAGCCAGCACGTTTCGGTGGCAGGGGATTTCAAAGCCCCCGGAGCAGAGGGTAACGTCAGTCAGCATCCCACTCTGCCGCAAAGCATTCAGCTGCCTCAGCAGTTCAGAGGAGAAGTCCTGGTCATTGAAGAGAAACTCCTCAGTGGGTTGCTCCTCCATAGCAAACTAGAAGAGAGATGAATTCTGGACTTGGCAGGAAAAAACCCAAATTCTTAGCAGCTTTTATTGAAATGTCCACTTCCAAGGGAACAAATCAGGACTTTGATGTTGTTCTAAATATCCACTCACTGTTATGCATAAAAATGGAACACGGGTTAAGCACAGTGGGAAAATAATAAAGAAGCTAAAAGGTCGCTAAGACACTTCAAAATTTTCATAAAGTTACAAGATACATCGCAGCTCTGAGGTCAGCACTGCTCATGTCCCTGGCAAGAAGCAAAAGCACTGAAGTTATCTCACTGATTCAGGATGAAAGCTGAACGCCGAAGCAATTGGTTTGTTCATTTAAATCACGTTGAATAAATGCACTTAGACATTTATTCATTGTTTTAAAGTATTAGCAGTTTAGTAGCTTACGCCTCTTTCCCCTAGAGTTAGTCACTCCCAAAGAATGTAAATCTGGCAGAGCTGAACTCTGCAGCAGGGAAAGCGAAACCCTAGAGACTGGGAATCTGCATTAAAATGGTTATTTATTAACTCTGCTTAGCTGTCTTGTTGGGGTTTTTTTAATGTTAATCAGACACACGGTGACTAAATTAAGTGCCAGGCAGAACGATCTAAGTATCTATTGTCCTGGCTAAGTGCTCAACCTGCAGTGAAATGTAGGGTAGAAACGTTTACCTTCTGTTGTCCTTCACTGCATGCACTTACTCTCTGCCGTCTATTCTCTGCTGAGATTTTCCATAGCTAGAGCGTGGATAAAAACCTATAAACCCAGAGGACGTTTCTTTCGGTAGGTAAGTGATTCATAGAGGGTGATTTCTGGATGTGTTTATTCTGAAGTCACTTTTGCCGCTTTCAGGAGCTGTGTGAAGGAGTGGCGAGGCGGTGGGGCATTGTATACATTCCAGCGCTAAGAATAGGCGCGCACGGGCTTCTCGCTGTTATCACATGTGACGCCGCCGTTGCCTTTTGCAATGACCTGACCAGGACTGAGCATGCCCGAGTGGTGTTTTTCTGGCAAATGTTTACGTATAATAAATAGACACGGGGAGGAAAGTTCACTTATAAAAGTCCTGGCTGTCTGTTTGGAAACAGCGGCAGGACCCTGTCCTAAAGTGCCTGGGAACTCTAGAAGCCTGTAAACAGTCTGCAATGCCTTGCGCTAGGTAATGCGCTGTCACCCTGCTTTCATGGAGGAGAGGGAGAGAGAAGGGCTTCCAGGGACCCTGGTGGGATGGAATGTATTTCCACTTTACAGAGAGATCTGAGGAGTGTCGTCTCATTGTGGTCCAGTGGGAGATGCTGACACACTGGGACCCTGCACACAGGGCTGCCCCAAGGTGGGCAGGGAGACCCTGACTACCTTTGCCAAGCAGAGAGCAGAAGTCACTCTTGGAGCAATTTATCTTTTATGATGTCACTTGATATTTCACATAGAATATGGCCAGGTTGTGGCCTTTTGGGTAAGGATGTCAGCTCTCTGAAGTCCTTGGCAAAGATCTTCTCAGGCAGGTGACTCGAGGAAGCTCAGAGTTACAGGTGGGAGGGCTGGAATGGGGTGTTGAAGTGAGTGCAGAAAGCTGGAAACCAGGGTCCCAGGGTGGCAGATCCCAAGGTGGCCAAGCAAGAACCCTCAGCTCCCCAGGATAAGCACTGCAATGGGGTCTCTCTCTGCAGATGCCTGCATGTGAACAAGGTGTTCAAGCTCCTTGTGCAGCCAGTAAGACCTAGTCATTGCAACTGAATCTGCCAACCTATTCGGGTCACAAGTGAGTACCACCTATATTTGGACAGTTACACAGTCCTCCAGGCTCTGCTAAACCTCCATGGGTGCTCAGCTGCCTCAGTCACATGTAGGTGTCCATGTTTAACTCTCACATGTACATATCCACTGTGATGAGCCTAAATCTGTCCCCAGGGCTGGAATCAGTCAAGTGCTTTGTGTGAGCAGAGGATCCCCCACAACCCCAGCTGGCCCCCAGCCAGGGTGTCCAGCAGGTCCAGCGTGACATGTCCCAGCTCTGTGTCAATTTCCTGGGTGTTTTGAGAAAAATGCCATTGGCTGCCCATGCGTGGGTAATTGGACCAGGCCCCTCATCAGTGCTGAAATTCCTCCCTTTGTTCTGGGATGGGACTGAATCCACAGTGGCATTTCTAAGCATGGCTACCACAGGGAAACATGAGGTTAAAGCCGAACTCCTTCTCATATTTTCAAAGCCAAAGCTCATGGGTGAGTCACGTCTGTGTCTAGTCACAGTGAGGCAGATGAACGAAAACCGTGGGGAGCTGTGGTGCCCTTATGTCAACTCCTGTGCCACACTGGTGTTTGCTGTCCTCCATATGTTCCTGCGCCCACGTCCGCGGCGCAGCAGGCTTCAGGGGTGGGGGCAGCTTGTTCCTCTGAAAACAGCAGCTTTGCATCACGGGTCATGGTCTTTGTGGCCTTTCCCAGAGACTTTTCAATGCAGTGTAACAACATGGTGAAATGCCTGAAGGCTGGACAAAACCCTGGAGGCCCTTGATAAAGACGGGATGGGGTCGGGCTGACACGGTTTTTTGGAGGCTGTAGCATTTTTCCTTCCTGCACAATCTGTGCAAGTTCGTGCACATGTGTGTGCGAATGGCTAGGTGAGGTGGGGGAGGGGAAGGGCAGGAACAATGGGACTTGACTCCTGCAGATGAGTCACTTTGAGAGTAAACATGGCGATGTGCAGGCTCTTCTCTCTCCTCAACTAACGAGATGACCTGGAAGATGATTTTGGGACACTGGGGAAAATGCACCCTCCCCTCCCTACTCCCCACTGCTGCTGCCTCACCAGCTGGCCATGATCTTGCTATAAATATTTAGAGTGGCATTAAAAACCCAAAGGAGATTTTCTCCCTCCTCGTCCAGAGAACATTAGCTACCCAAACAAAACGCCCTCTTGGTTTCTTTCTTGCTCTGTATGTATATGCTCTCGTTGCGGTCTGTTTTGATGATTGATTTAGCTTTATATCTCTGTTCTGGCTCTAACTCTTCGCTGCCTGTTTAGTTCTGCCTCTTCCTGGCAATGTCTTGGATTATTTTTTTAACCCTTAAAGAAACAAATGATGCTATCTGACTTCACTAACGACACTGTTTTATGGGGTCGAGGAAGAGTAGGTGGGATGTTCTGCTTTAGATACTGATAAATGTGGCATTTATTTAGAAGATCCCAGGCTTGAGGGCTTTGCACGGTTATGCAAACTCCTGCTATCCCAGGGTACAGCGTGTGCTATTTAAACAGCTTATTGCTCTTGGGGGGTTGCTGCTCCCTGCTGAGTCCTCACACAGGCAGGTCCCTGCCAGTTCGGGGCCAAGGCTCCCAAGCAACGAAGCTCCCGCTGCCTGCTTTACAAGTCTTTCTTATTTCCCTCCCAGATACTATGGTTTCAGACACATCTCCAACCACATGCACACATCAGCACTGATTAGTTAGGATTTCCTTTATAAATAAACTAGACCTCAATTTTCAAGGCATATTCTAGAGCAGTATGTCCTATATGGACCCCAGCATGATCTCCAGTGAGAGGGAAGAGCAGTCTCTTCTGTGAGACAGTGTAACTTGGCTAAGAAAGTCTGTTTTCCATTGAGTTCTTGAGGCAGGTTTCCTAGGTTGGCACAGTCTTGACTAAACCAGGTCTCAGAAGTCTTTTTTTTTTGGGAGAACAAGGTGTGGAATTCCATGGGAATGGGAAGTTGCACAGGCTGGTCTGAACACCATGTGCAAGTGGGCTCATTTGTAGGTTATGTGACCCAGCAGCACCGTTGGGACATGATGCTGCAGGTCCCCCCCCAGCCCTTGACAGTTGCTTCAGCACTTGGGAACTAGTAAAAAAAACCCTCGGCAGCTGCTGCTGGGTCAACTCCATCAATGGCCAGTTCTAGCAAATGGAAATATCTACCAAAGAACAACCACTTTGCTGCAATGTTGTATACTCTCCCTGCTCCTTCTGCTCTATCTCCTTAAGTGTTTGGGATTTCTCAATTTTGGAACGAGGATGGCTGAACCTTTGATATGACCCAGAGCAATTCTTCTTATGTTCTAATGTAATGGGATGACAAAATATCTGTTATCAAGCACTAAGCAACAGAGCATAAAAAAGCTGTAATCTAATCAGCCAGCAGACAGGTGCACAGAGCAGATTGGTGATGTCAGACAACTTCTAAAACTCATACACTGATCCTATTACAATTCGGGTGAAAATGAACAAATATGGGTAAAGAACCATGGTCTTTCAGGGCTGAGACCTCACTGATCTTATTCAATCTTATTCAGTGCATCAGTCATGCACTGCCTTGATGACTACCAGGTCTCACAGGTATCAGGAGAGATCATCCCTTTCCTCAAATTTGTAGTCTAAATAGTTGGGGGTGGGGATAGGGGAAGAAAAGAATATTCCTTATTATAGTCTTTATATACTAGGAGGGGGAACAAAATCCAGGATTAACATTCCTCACTGCAAAAAGAGACAATTACAGGGATCATAATTAGTCAGATGCCTTGAGTTGGAGAGGATGGAAGACACCCTAATCAGCAGTGGTGGCTGTCTGGAGTGACAGCCTTCACCCAGCACTGCCTGGGATGCTGCACGCCCTGGCAGTGTGAAACATGGTCAGTGGGCCCTGACTAGGGTAATATGGGCACCTTAAACCATTTGGTTTATTATAAGCTGGATGGGAGACAAATAAAGGAGCAGAAATGGGTTAGGGGATTACTAGATTTATGTATTGCATATTTACACATGCATGTAAACATATATAACCAATATGTGCATTGAAAGAGCACAGATATGTTTAGACTAGCAAGTTACTATAGCAAGGACAGGGACCTTTCTACCTAACATGTCTATCTGTATCTCATCCAGCTGATAACACCACCAGGAGACCTAACACCACATGTCATGTCTGGGCATGTCTTTTCCTGTAAAGGAAAGCTCTCCCCACACCCAGCTCCCAGGTTTGGACGTATTCCAATACTCTCCACTGAAGCAGCCTCCCTGAGTCCTGTCCATGCTCAGCCAGAGCCCAGTGTGGATTTACTATTTGCTTCATGGGACTGGGAAAGCAACCCCTTGATGCTGTTCTCTGGATCCCTGGTTGACATCTCATGTTCACTGAAGCCAATGAAACTCCCCAAACTAGCAAGTATCAGAGAAGACAATGAAAAGTAAACAGAAACCAGTGTGAATATTGATGGACAATCATATGTGACAATATCATCATTGAATCACAGGATCACAGAATGTGTTAGCTTGGAAGGGACCTTTGAAGGTCATCTAGTAGTCCCCTGCTGTAAGCAGGGACATCTTCACTAGATCAGGTTGCTCAGAGGCCCATCAAGCCTGACCTTGAATATCTCCAGGGATGGGGCCTGAACCAACTCTCTGTGCAACCAAGACTAATTCTTTTGTGTTACTTCAGGCAACAGAAATACAATGACTGTTCCATGTGGCATTTCCAGGTGTGGTCTCTTGGTCACAAACTACCTAACTCTTGTAGACATGGGAAGACTGAGGAGTCCCTGGGAGCTCACCTAGCACAGATTCCAGCTCAGAGCAGGGCCAACCTCAGAGTTAGGTCAGGTTTCTCAGGGACTTGTCCAGTTAAATTTTTGAAATCATGAAAGACTGAGATTTCACAACCTCTCTGATCAACCTGCTCCAGTCCTGAACCACTCTCCTGGTGAAGACTTGTTTATATATGTTTGATAGGAATTTCCTTTGTTGCAACATGTGAATGCTGACACTTGCTCACAGAGAAGCAAGTGTCTACTTGCTACTATTTGCCAACTCTCCGGCCTTCTTTTTATTCCTTAAGTTCAGATACCCTTATGATCCTTCTCTCTCATTCCCCTGTGACTATTGCATTACTCATTTTTTATTTAGCACTTTAGCAAACACAACTTCCCTGAGTGTCTTATCACCACAGCTTTTGTTCCTATTGGTATCATACTTAATTCTAACCTAAGGCTTAATTTCAGCTTTGAATGAGTCTGGGTTTGGTTCTCATTTTGTAGGTGAAGTAACAGACTGCATCTGTAAAGAGTGGTCTTGAAATCTGAACTTGAATTTTGAACCCTTGACCAAAACTTATGTTATAGAAGCACAGGGACAAGTTTTACTCTTACAGCACTGGAGACAGAGCAACTTCACAAGTGTCACTGCCATCCCTGTATGCACTGTGTACAGATAGAGAGATACAGCATGTAATTTAATAATAACTTTGGCCCAGTATGTGTGTATATGAAGATGTGTGGGCTCCTGGCTTAGTTTCAGGCCAACCTCTAATTAAAGAGTGAAAGATTAAGATGAAAGCAATCGTGCTCTTCCTTCTTTAATCAGACTGACCTACTAGTGTTAATTAAAACAGTCTTCAGGCAAAAATAAATTTAGCTGCCAAAGTTACGTGCTTCACATTAAATAAGGACATAGCTGGGCCTAAAGTGTGCTGAGCTTCTAGAGGTTTCAGAGAAACTACTCATATAGCTTTGGACACTATTGGAATATTTACAAAAAAATCCTTTGCCTAAACGAGCTCCTTCACGTGCATATCAGACACTCTCTAGCTTTTTCTTCGAACTACATCATTTGAGAATAGGCACCTGCCAGCTTCTCTTGTACTGAACATACAGTGTGATCTCTGGAGGATAAAATACAGAATCACAGAATCACAGAATGGTTTGGGTTGGAAGGGACCTCAAAGCTCATCTAGTTCCAACCCCCTGCCATGGGCAGGGACACCCTCCACTAGACCAGGTTGCCCAAAGCCCCATCCAACCTGGCCTTGAACACTGCCAGGGAGGGGCAGCCACAGCTTCTCTGGGAAACTTTTTTCAGTGCCTCACTCTCACAGTGAAAAATTTCTGATATCCAATATAAATCTTGTCCTGTCACTCCATGGACTTGGAAACAGTCCCCCTCTAGATTTTTCAGAGAGAAATCTCTGGTTTCACCAGAGCAGACTAGAGGAACAGAATCACCTCCTTTGACCTGCTGCATCTTTTGCTGCAGCCCAGTAAATGGTTGGCTTCCTGGGCTGCAAGTGCACACCACTGGATCATGTTGAGCTTTTCATCAATCAACACCCCCAAGTCCTTCTCCTTGGGGCTGCTGTCAATCTATTGTCTGCCCAGAGGTCAGCATGACTCCCCCTGTTGTTTTCTGGGTCTTTCTTTTCTCCCTTTTTGAAAATGTGGGTTATGTTTCCCCTTTTCCAATCAGTGGGAACTTCACCTGACTACCACAACTTCACAAATATGACTGAGAGTGGCTTAGACACTTCATCTGCCAGTTCTCTCAGGACCTGTGGATGCATCTCATCAAGTCAGATGGACTTGTGCAACTTCAAATTCCTTGGTCTTGAACCTGATCTTTTCCTATAGTGGGAGGTTCTTCATTTTCCCAATCCATGTCTATGACCTCTGCAACTTGGGTGGTGTGGCTAGAGCTCTTGCTGATGAAGACTGAGGTAAAAAAGTCATTGAGTACCTCATCCTTATCCATAGCCTGGGTATTCTGTTTCCTTCCAGAGAGGGCCCACATTCTCCCTAGTTTTCCTTTTATAACTGATATATAAGTTTTTTTTATTGCCCATGATTGCCCCACCAGTCCTTCTTTGTTGGTGAGAACAAGGTCTAGCAAGGCACCGCTCCTCATTGGTTCCCCCATCATTTGGAGAAAGAAGTTATCATCAACATATTGCAGGAACCTCCTGGATTGCTTATACCCTACTGTGTTGTCCCCTCCAACAGGTGTTGGAGGTAGTCAGGTCCCTCATGAGGACCAGGGCTTGTGAACGTGAGGCAGCTCCTATCTGTCTATAGATGGCCTCAACCACTCAGTCTCCCTGGTCAGGTGCCTGTAGCAGATGCCCACTGTAGTGTCCCCTTTCCCTGCCTTCCTGACCCATAAGCTCTCTGTTGGCTCCTCACCCATCCCCAGATGGAGCTCCATGAGCTCCAGCTGGTCATTGACATAGAGGTGACACCCCTGCCTGGTCTTCTCTGCCTGTCCTTCCTAAAGAGCCTGTGTCCTTCCATCCCAGCGCTCCAGACATAGGAGCCATCTGAGCACCTCCCCATTGATGCCAGTGAGATCACAGACCTGCTGGCATGTGCACATCTCCAACTCCTTGTTTATTCCCCAGGCTACGTGTGGTTTTTAAGTTGGGCTCCTGATGAAGCTGGCTGGCTGGAGTGGCTGGATTTTGTGTGCGCTGCACTTCAGGTGCTCTCCTGCTGACCTGACACTGGACACCTACATGGATTATTCATCTGTCCTTTCTATAGTCTCTGGTTACAAGAGCCCTATGGCAACAGCAACAAGGAGATACACAGGTCCTGCACTGCTTCGACCTTCCTGGGTCTGAACATTAAAATGCCTTTGATAAAGTCAAATCCAGTATCAGATGGTTCACTGAAGGTTCAGGATATGCCTCTTATATGTTTAGGTTTCTAGAAATGTTGCCAAAGGGTGGGTCAGGCCTCTTAAACACTGGATCATCCTGTTACACCTGTGTGACACACAGATCATCCTTCTTAAAAGCACTCCATCTTTCCCATCTCCTATTTATTTTGCCCCATCTTCACACACTGTAATTTGGTGGCCACATAGTACTCCTGAGACGTTGGTACAAGCAAGGGGAAACAGGTCTAATCCTTAAGAAATACTGTTTTCAGTGGGAATAGACATAATCAACTATCATACCTCAGAGGATCTAGGTCTGAAAGACCATTCCCCTTGCAGAGTGGCACACTCAAAAGGGAGAAGGGGCCAGATAGAAAAACATTCACAACGCATCTCCTTCACAGAACCACAGAATCACAGAACATCAGGAGTTGGAAGGGACCTTGAAAGACCATCTAGTCCAACCTCCCTGCCTGAGCAGGATCACCTAGATTAAATCACACAGGGACACGTCCAGATTGGTCTTGAATGTCTCCAGAGAAGGAGACTCCACAACCTCTCTAGGCAGCCTGTTCCAGTGATCTGCCACCCTCACAGTGAAAAAGTTCCTCCTCATATTAAGATGGAACTTCCTATGTTCCATCTTGGAACCATTGCCCCTTGTCCTATCACTGGCCATCACTGAGAAGAGCCTGGATCCATCCTCCTGACACTCACCCTTACATACTTATAAACATTAATGAGGTCACCCCTCAGTCTCCTCTTCTCCAAGCTAAAGAGACCCAGCTTCCTCAGCCTGTCCTCATAAGGAACTCTATCACCTTGGTGGCCCTATGCTGGACTCTTTCAAGGAGTTCTGAGACCTTCACCCAAACTCTCCTCTCTCTCCTTATTTGTCAAGCCCTGTCTTGATATTTTTTTTTCACCTACATCTTCTGTCACAAGATTATAGGATTTTAGGGTAATTCGAGGAAGGGATCTCCAGTGGTCTCTAATTCAACCACCTGCTCAAAGCTGGATCAGCCGTGAGATCAGTCAAGGCCACTCAGAGTTTTATCCAGTCAGGTCTTGGAAACAGCTGTCCTGAGGCCCATGTCTGCCTCTGTGGGAACAGCATCTCCCTCCCTGATAGATCCACCTCACAAAGCCCCATCTCTTCCCCCGGTGGTGCTCCTCCACCACATCCCCGGAGGTGGTGTGGACAGGACTGCAAGTCAGTATCTCCTTCACAGGAGGAGGTGAGTGCTGAGAGGGCAACTCACAGACAGGGAGATCACTCTGACCTTCCCACTAGATATCGGGGATTTTAATCAGGCCCTGATCTAAATCACTAATTCACAACCCTGGGGTTGTTTAAAGGGCTGCGATAATGGGCTGAGAAGAACTTACTACCCATTTTCTCTTGGCAGGACTCTCACAGCATGACATGGCACACATCAAATTGAGGAAAGAACAGGGATAATCTTCAGAATGAGAAAAAGACAAAGAATCTACTCAGAAGAAACACTGACTTTGGGGTTGGACTCGATGATCTCTCAAGGTCCCTTCCAACCCCTGCAATTCTGTGTGAATGACAGAAGATTCCTCCACATACACAAACACAAAGAGGACAATTTAGATTTAGTTTTTTTTAACATGTCTTTATTGCTTAAGGACATTTGGCGAGATAGCCATAACATAAACCTCACGTCCAGCATTACTTGGCAACACATTTCTCAGCTGGAAAGAAAATAAATTGGATTTTTTTTTCTTTGTGCTAATGCCACATTTTTTGGATGCTATCTTGGAAAGTAACCAAGTGGTGGTTGCTCAGCATGCCTCTTCATTCTTGATGGCTTTTTAGTGCAAAAGAGCCAGTAGCAACTTTCTGAAGTCCCCGGAGGTATCAGATCGGACAGCTTCAGCTAAAGATTTCTTGTACATTTGCTGGAATTTCTCCTTTATTGCTGGCAGGTCACTCTGAGGAGACACCAAGAGTGTCTTTAGAAGAGTGGGATGTGATTTAAATAATATACCCTGCTCCTACCAGGACCCCTGGGGTCTGATCCAAGTTCCACTGTACCAGGTGGGAGGAGGAGGGGAGAAAGCAGGAGATCTAAAAATCTTGGATGATTTTCAGCTTAACATTGAGATTTGAGGTAAGCCCATGTCAGATGATGTGGCAGGGGAACACTAGCTGTGGAGAGGGGTATGATCCTGTGTGGAGAGCTGTACCAGGGTGGCCAGAGGCACCTCTGCCCAGCATGCAGTGATGCCATGTGGGCACAGTGTTGGCACTAAACTCGGACAGGATGCTGCGAGCTCCTGATGGCACTCCATGGTGGCAAGCAGGGAAAGAGGCACTTCCAGGCTAAAAGAGAGTTTTGTTCCACCTACAGAGTAATTTTCTGGTTACTATGGGGGAGAACTTAACACTGTGTCTTGTCTTGAGCTTTCCTGTAAGAAGGCACCCATGGCACAGCTCTGATCTTTATCACTGAGGGTTTTAAATGTTATCATGATTGGACCATGTCTTAACAGAGAGACTACACGAGAGCCTAGTTTCTCACACCACCGATCACTGAGAAATATACTCTCCTTGACCCTGTGAAAGACTCCTCCTCTGTCCCAAACTGAAACAGCCCTGGGGTTACAACCTAAACAACCTACAAGGAAGGATTACTTAGACTTTTTTGCGATCTCAAATGTCTTGTACAGTTTTGTGCTTTTTAAAAATGACAATTATCTCTTTTATCCCCTTTATTTTTCTTCCCTCCTCCACATCTGTTTTTCTCAGCTGGAATCAGCAAGAGATGTCAACATGTCTTTGCACACAAGTCTCAATTTGGGAACTGCTGCTTTATCATTACTTAACTAGGAATTTACTTGTATGCATACTAATGGGGACGGATGTCCCTATGTGTTAGCTGTAACCAGGTACAGTTGCCTCCACTTGAAACTGCCTGCATGCTTTCTGGTTTAGTTCTTTTGAAAACAGAAATAGATGCGATATCAAATTTGGAGTTCCCTTGGTAGAAAAGAAGAGCATGACCACTGATGTCATTGGGCTGACATGAGCTGGCTGAGCACTTGATCTACCAGAACTCACTTCACACCCTCTACATTTGTATTTCTCCTAAAGCTGATGTGAGGTATTATAGGTTGCAGGGTACTCTACCTCAGCCCTGGTCACAAGGATGCGAATCAAGGTCTCTTCATCAGTCCCACCTCCTTTCATCGACTTGTGCAGAAGTGTAGCGAAATAGCCTGGGCAGTCTTTGGCACAGCTGACTAAAGAAAAGAGTAAGAGGCTTCGTTATACTTGCATATTTACACTTTGTGATAAATCTTTAATGAGAAGGAAATAAATAAGGAAGAAATAAAGGAGAGTTTCCATAGTTTATGCTCAGACACATGAGCTGGTAGGACTTTCATTCTGTGACTGGTCCCTATCAGTACACAAGGAGTTTTGGAGTCTGAATGGGGACCTCCATTTCTCCACTGGGAAAGCATTTTACACAGTGAGATGACCTGATGAGTACTTTGCCATTCCACAGTAAAAATTAAATTAATGGGAACTATAATTTGCTCCTCTGGAGTTCCTCTTGCCTGTCTATTCTTGCAGTAGCTGCCCATTCCACATCTCAGAGGAGAAAGATTTGGGAGAGTCTATACCCAGACACAAAACAGCAATATCAGTAAGCTAACCAGGGCACAGGCTGAAATACCGGTCACAGTCATCCCCAACACTAAATTGATGTTGAGGACCTTGTACATTTTTGTGGTGGCTGGCTAGCACACTTAGGAAGATGCCTTGGCATCTGCTGGAAGTTATCAACAGCCATGGCTTCAGGGGCAGATTGGAGGTGGCCACCCTGTGTTAGAGGGCAAATAATTTAGCTGCGCAGAGAGGAGCTGTGTCTTGCAAGTTTTATTTCTAAATTAAAGGGGTCCAAAACTGAAAACTGTCTCCTTTTTTCCTGTTAGACATGTCAGAACAGATTAGGGAGATCTCAATGTCTGTCATCAGGCTGTACACAGACACCCAAAAACCAATGATGACAGCATCAGGTAACAGCATGAACTAGAAAAGAAAGCACTTGACACTATTATATTTTTTTTACCAAGAGTAAGATAAGCCTTCTCCAGATCTCCAGATGTTTCACTTTTAATGGATTCTTCTATGTCCTTCCCACACACCTACAAGGACAACAAAAAGGAGCCATCAGAACTGCTGTCTGTGCATTTCATCCCACTTCCATAAAAATGGCATCAGATTTAGGATCCAATGGAAAAAAGCTAATTCAGATCCTTTAGGACCTCTCCAAGGGAGTAATTTAAGGGCAGGTGAAGTTCTCCCCTGGTGTGAGTGTTCACATATCCACTGGCACCAAGAGAAGATTTGTGCAGATTGGAGAAGAACGTCTATGTGGCCAAGGCACAACCTTTAAGAGATGCACAACTCAAATCCAGCAGTCATATGTATCTGAGGGTTTCTAGGACAAAGAAGCTGCAGCTTCTTGAGTGATCCCAAGTCAGGAGAAGTCGTTCAAGCCTCCTTTAACCCCTCTAAGACTCTGGATGGCTCCAACACAAATAAGATAATTTTTGGAGCTTTACCAGCTCTATGAAGTTTTGTTACTTATTGTCTTTGGCTTCCCAGAGAAAATTTACAAGCACTGCATTTGTTCCCGAGTTTTTGTATTATTCTGTAGGAAAGTGGAAAAACAGCCCACCACTTCAAAACAAAGTTTATCCTGACTTCTGTGAATGTTGTGAACCTCAAAGCCTTTTACTTTGCTCTGCTTTGCCTATCAGGATGGCCCTGCATGGTCAAGATTCCAGTGGACTTTTAGGTCAGAGCTGGGAAATCATGGCTAGAAAGGGGTAGGATATGGGCTTAAGTTCTGCAAACCCTCAACCTGGTTTAGATCTGACTCTAATTATCTTTCCAAATGCAGAGAAGGACTGATATTTGCATGGCTGTAGTCTTGGCCCACATCTACTTCAAATACAGCCAGGCAGGATGTGGTTGATTGGTTTGGGCAAACTCATCTTGGCTTTAGGATTCAAAAAGCCAAGGTAGCTTGGCCATCGGAGCGTTTAACTGAAGCCCCAGGGTTTGGGCCACTCCAAGGGAGACAGTATCAGTTAGTGACTGGTTTTGTTCTCCTGCCAGCAACAAACCAAAACTTGGATTAAGCTGAAAACATTTTTCCAACTATGGGCTCCTTGTTGTGCTGACACTGAAATATAGCCTTGACCGGAGGGTTTTTTCAACTTCAGTGACTAGTTTTCTGATTAACTCAGAGGCATCCCAAGGAAGTACAGGAGTATAAGTCAGGGACTGGCGGAGGTGAACTATCTCTTGAGAATAAATGTCTCTGTTGAGCTTCCACCTCACTGCCAGGACAAAGACCTCAGATCTCCCATCACGTTGACTTTCACAGGTGGTTTCCGGTAAGAAGTCTCAATGGAGGATGGTTCCAGGTCCAGGTATGAGTAAAATGTCCCTGGTGGGTGACATAGGGAGAAGTACCAGACAGCTGAGATTTTGCTACCTACTTTGTCTTATGCAGAGGAGAGTGCAGCAAAGTACGTGTACAGGCTGTCTGCCCAGCAGGTAAGAAAGAAGAGGTTGGAGATGTGCTCCTGCCCCGTTGATATGAGCGTGTGAAGGATATGAGTGTGTGAAGCAGGAGGAATCAGGATAAGAGACCTTGTCATGCTCAGTTTTGGAGAAGAAAAGACCAGAAAAGCCAAACCCCACTTCAGGGCAGAAGTCCCTTTGATGGACAGGAGTGGGGACACCCACCATTGTGCAGCTATGGGGTGGAAAGGACATTGTGACAATGATTTAGCTGGATGTTGCGTGGGTTATGAAGTAGATTCCTCACTGGCAGGAGACTCATCTTTTATCCCCTCTGGGTCTTTCCATAAGATCAGGATCCAGTCACACAGAAATGTGTTTTTTTTTCAAGATTCTAACATGTTTGGAAGTTTTAAAATGGTAAATAAGGGATTGCCTGCTCTACATATCATTGCGGTGTCTGCCAACTACGGAACCCACATCGCTGGAGAGATTAACTCACCTTTTCATAGGCTTGAAAAGTAGCTCTCAGCTGAGAATAGTTTCTCTTTGCCAAGACCACATTGAAAGCCAGCTCCTCTGTTCCCCAGCGGCCTTCTCCTGCCTTAAAGATTGCATGTTATTTTTTTGAAGCACTTGTTTATTCACAGTAGAGACAGAAAGTCAGCCAGAGCCCTTGATCCACCAAGCTCCAGCTTGTGCCCCGCTCTCTCATCTCCTTACACTGCCATTGCCTGTACGTGGTGTGTTCTGTGACCACCCAGGCAGTCCTCGCTGAGCGGCGTGGGGGACACGGGTCCACAGCTGCACTTACCTTATAGAGATCTGTGGCATCTTGCTCAGCGAGCTCGGTATTGACCTGCTGCGTCTCGTCTCGGGTTGCCTACAGGAAAGGACGTGACATTAAAAAGCCCAGGCTAAGTGATGGTGACATTTCCTAGTGGAAGGGAAAGTTGTCGCTTCGTAGCCTCCGCGACTGGTTTGGTTATGGTTTTGCTGCCATCTGCTGACCATGTCAGTGATGGGGCACGGTGGGGCTGGGTGCCAGTGTGGAAAGGTCTGTCCACACCACAGCCCCTGGTTGGCTGACTTCAGGGGTGAAGGTTTGTCTCCCAGTTTTATTTGCTGTGTGCTGGGACCCTTACGAGGCTTATGCCCTGATGCCTCTGGTGCAGGAAGGGACTATCGGGGCTGGACAGCTGCACAGCATTAGACTAGACCTTGGGGATGCTCCCGTGGGGGAAGGGTGGCCTTGTCCCCAGCCTCCTTGTCACTCCATGGTGTGATAAAGTAAATGGGTCCTCAATAAAATCAGAGGAAAACCATCTGATCCGAGTTTGAAAGCAGTCTTGCTTTGAGGAAGGTCGGAGCAGAGGAACCCCAGAGGTCCCCTCCCACCTGACTTGTTCTTTGGTTCTGTTTTCTGCCATTATTTTGGGGAGTATTTTCCCACAGGTGGGAAGTGGTAGTGTGGGTGGCCAGATATTGGGGTGGGAATGGTGCTGAAATGTTGAGACAGAACGGAGCAGGACTGCTCCAGCTCAGCCTTTGGTTTCACCCCCGGAGGGCTGAGCTGCTGGTACAGCACCCTGGACTCAACCTGCAAAAATTCTTAGGAAAGCAGTGGGTGTATCCATCATCCAGCTATTGCAAAAGGTTCCCAGTACCTGCAGGGAGGTACTAATGGTTTTCATGGCACTGGATATGCCCCAATAACTGCAAAATATTTTCCTGACTCACCTACATGTCCTGAGCATTCACTAACACTGTAGTTTCTAGTAGAAATTATGAAGGAATTTTTACGAATGAAAATAATCTATGAGTAATATGTATTTCTCATTCCTGAAAATACACCCCAAGAGGTTGAAGAGAGATGCATCCATACTTTCCAAAATGAGAGTCCAGTTGTCATGCATTTAGCAATGTGACTGTTACATCTTTAAAGCTTCCTCTAAGGGCTGTCTGTTCAGACTGGCCATCACACTCGATTCCTAGGTGTCATCCTACTCTTTAGTGTGCCTGTATGGAGACGTTAATTTTTTTCAAGCCGGAGTTCAAGGAGTGTCTGGACAACACTCTTAGTCATATGGTTTAGTTCTAGGTAGTCCTGCGAGAAGCAGGGAGTTGGACTTGATGATCCTTTTGAGTCTCTTGCAATCTGAGATATTCTATGATTATATGTAACTGGTTTAAAATAAAGTCTTGGTTTTTTGTTTTTTGTGAATGGAAAATTAACAGGCATCACTTTCTTACTTTTTCTGTATCTGAATCCATTGAAATGGAATTCCAAATTTGCTTGCTTATTCCAAATAAGTCAAATTCAGCACAATGTAGTCATACCTTGAGTGGGTATTCTAGGTATTACCATG
This sequence comes from Heliornis fulica, assembly GCA_013399135.1. Lineage (NCBI taxonomy): Eukaryota > Metazoa > Chordata > Aves > Gruiformes > Heliornithidae > Heliornis > Heliornis fulica. The sequence continues at coordinate 6,274 of VXBZ01012562.1, read as the reverse complement.
TTATAAATAGTAATAAAACAATACTGTTGTCTTTAAATTATTAGAATTTATAACATTACTTCTAATTTTACATAACCTTTAGTTAGAAAAGCTATATAGAAGGCTCTTAACCTGGAGAATACCTTTTGCTTATTATATTTACCTCATTATTATGTTAGTTATCATAATTCCATTACTATAAATACCAGTTAATACTTATTATGATTATCCAGTGTAGATGGGACAGAGAAAAGGATGCATAAGAGGAAAGTGTCTAGACTTACCTCTAGCACACTGACTAATACCTTCTGCAGGGAGCCACTTGTGTCACTTCTAACATCAGACTCTAGATCCCTGTCAAAGACTGGAGAAAAAAAATGTGTGAGGGTTCACCCAGTGATAAAGGCTTTAAATGAAGATGTGCGAACAAGAATACTACTTACGCCGTTTGTATGCCTCCTTTATGTTTACAATTTCCTAGGCATATCAAACAAACAAATAAATAAACAAATGAATAAATAAAAGGGAAAATATTTATAAATAAATATAAATAACACTAAACATATAGAGAAATTACTAAGGAAACAAAACCCCAGAAAACAGTATCATGCCTGTGTCTCTTGAGGTGTAGCAGGTATGGAGGCAGGAGAAGCCTGGGACTCAAGGCAGCACAAAGACACAACTCAGACCCAGCATGGTTCAGGACAGCATTTGGAGGGACGCCTGACTCCTCTAGCTGTCCCTCTGTTTTCACCTGTGGTTAGGAATAAACTAAAGGGTTTTTTGAAGAGGACAACACTCCCATACCTGGCGGGAGCCACCTCTGAACAGTCAGAGTGACAAACCTGCCTTTAACAGGCACTTGGGGTTTTCTCTGTCTTCCATGTTGCCCCAGTGCTATACATGGGAGATATGAGTTCGATCAAAGAAGGAATTGTAATTATATTGCTTTTAACTCCTGTAAGGAATTCAGCCCTGGTATGGCAACCTTATAGCTGCAACCACTGACAACATGCATTTTGGCTGTGGAAGGTGGTTGGATCCTTCCTCCTCCTCCCTACGGGGAAAGCTCTTGACAAGCTTTTTGCCCTGCTACCTAAGGAGGTTCACATGTAGTTTCCCAACCTTATTATTTCGTGTGCAAAGAATCTCAATCAGCAAAGACTCATCTGTCCCTGCACCCTTCATTGCCTTCCGAAGCTCTTGGGCTTCATACTCGCAGGGTAGGTCCAGCAGAGCCAGCACAGCCTTTTCAAAACTGCCACTCAGGTCACTTTTCAGGTCCTCTTCCATATCCTGTGTGTATAGTCACAAGGGTTAGAGCAAGAACTGGGGTAGGATTAGAAGGGTTTATAATTTGTTTCAGGGCATTTCAAAATTGCAAAGCTGCTTCTATACCAAAATGGGACAAAACCATAAAAAAGACTTTAAATACATGATTTTTTTTTCCCACCAAAAAGTACCCTAAAAAAGTTTAGTTTCATATTGAATAAACTGATTGTCCCATCTTCAAATAGCAGCTGCTATCAGTCCAGGTTTGAGTCTTAATTGTTTAAATAAATGCAAACTAGTGTTTTTACAAGCTTAAGAGGAGCTTTTACTCTGAAACACAACACACAAACTTATTGCTCTGAAAGAGCTGCAACAGAAGGGATCAAACTTACCAAACTCCTCCAGTTTTGGTAAAAACTGACTTACTGGAAAAAGCAAAAGAATTCTACAACATGCTTTGGTGTTGCACAATTTGCATTTTTTACACACATGCAAAAAAAAAGTCAACTTTTTGTGATATGATTTACTTCATTCAAATTTACTAAGAACTAACTTGCATATGTGCATTGGGAAGGATGGCTACTAATGATTTATTTGAAGCCCTACCTGCAGTTAACATTTCCTGTAGTATGGAAAGTATTTGAACAAGAAGTCCAGCTCTAAATCTATTGTTCTTAAATACCCTCTTACACATCTCAATTCAACACTCAATCTGTGGAAGTCATCATCTGACAACAGCGTTGGGCCAGTTTCAATGTTCACACCATGAAACTTGCTTCCTCAAACAGTAGGAGAGTGAAATGGTATGACTTGTGGCTCCTTCCCAAGAGGTTCAGGCTGTCCAGCCAAGCGAGAAGGGTTCCTACATGCTAATGTAACCAAGGATGTCTCATGACATATGCTCATTTTTTATGCCTATTTTTATTAATCTTCATTATAGAACTAAATCTATAGTATTTATGCAGCCAAAGTCCTTATCATGCTTGCTCTAAGGTCTACATATAGCAGGCTTTCAGTTTCAGTGCCGCCTGCCATATTAACATTGATTAATGACTAATGAGCAAGCAGACCTTAATACTAATAATTTAGTAATTTAATATTAAGATCTGCAGGATTCAGCTGTTTACCTAAATAGTATATTAGAAGATTTATTTGTCTTACACACAAATTCACCATGCCAGCTTACACTTTCTGCTGCAGAAATCAAGTGCTCGACAAGATTTCTCATAGTTTTGCAGCAGGTATTTGGCTTTATCACCAGAAGAATTCAATACTACATCTGCTAAACAAAAACACAACTGTTTAAGATCTGAATTTTCATCTGGTCTGAGAGGGATACTGACTTAAAATTTCCCTTTTACATCATCTCCTTTTTCTTAATGTGCTGATCTAGCTCTCCCAACTTCAATTAAAATGCTCTGATCTGGTTAAGGCTGATTTCAGTAAGACCCCGAGACCTAAGATTAGAAATATAATTGGTATTTTAGAAGATAAACTGCTGAATCAGAAACTACTGGGTGACCTTAAATCCACTGTGCCCTTGATATTTTCAAAAGCAGAAGTCTGTAGGCTGTATTTCTAGTAGGCACGTGGTCTGAAAGAGACAATTATTTTGAAATACCTTGTTATACAGAGCCTTGTACTTCTGTTTTATTTGTTGCCTCTGCTCTGATGTTCGACTTGACAGGACCTCGATAATTTTTTTTTCATCAGTTCCTGGAAAAAAAGTGTGCATAGGAATTCTTTAATTAGGAATCCAATGCAGAGGAAAGAGAAAAAAATATTACTACACATAGCTCCCCACTGGCACCAACTCCAGGATTCATAGCATCTCAGATTCTTTTGAAGTTATATTTAACTGTAGTCAGATACAATGTTCAGACCACAAAACAAAAATTCACCATCTCATTCTCCTCATATTTTATCAGGGAAATTGAATCTTCTGCTTGAAGAGGTCAGACACTACTTCTAGAATCAGGGTTGTACCAGTGCCCATAGGGTGGCATATATGTCTCTGGTGGCACTGCTTGTTTGGTCATGCACCAGATCCTGTTCATTAAGTGTGCAAGTGTTTGTGCTAGCACAACAATAGTGTGGGGCGAGTGTCTGGGGTAGGTGGGGATGTGTTTGGATCAGCTTCATTAACCCACAGCCTGAACCCACAGCCTGTATGGAACAGGTTGTTCTTTGTGCTGAACAAAGTCAGGAGGAGAAGCAGGAACAAACCTTCATGGTCTGAGTCTTGTGATGCTGTTTTGTTTGGCAAAACTGAGAGTGAAGTGGGAGCATGGTGATGGTGATGGTCACCACAGCCACTGCATCTTCCAGGCACTGGTGGTGGGGGAGCTGAAAATGCAGCACCCCTCTAGGAGAAAGCCCTTGGGCAGCTTTGAACTGAAAGACAATGACCTTGTTCTTGTACTTTTCTCGCCCTCAGCCATACAAACAGACTTTTGGACTAAACAAAGCAGCTGTAAGGCATCTGTTAAGTCTGTGGCTAAACAGACAGGACTGAAGGTATGTTACTTCGATGTGTGAAAGACACAATGCAGTACCTATTGCATTGAGACATGTGTCTTGGTGCACTTCCATCTAAGGACCAGCAGTTTCCCTCAGGCAAAACAACAGTGTCACTTCCAGAGTTTTGAGGTTTTCAGTAATGGGATGGACTGTGTAGCACCAGGAGCTTGCTGGCATCAGATGGGATTCACATTTCTCAAAGGGGAAAGAGGGTCTTTGCCCAGGAGCTTGCGGTGCTCATGAACAGAGCTTTAAACTAGGCTTGATGTGGGAGTGGGAGAGTATCAAGCTTGCTTGTGAGAAGCTGTGGGATGATGCGCCTAGGTCAGAGACAGGGTGCTAGAGAGGGTCCTCAAGCCTGCAGCTCAAAGCCATTCTGGATACATTGCAGCAGACTTACAGTCTTACAGCAATGAGCCAGGGGGTCATTAGGTAATAGGAGCCATCAGGGGAAAATCGGTGAAGTTCCATAAAGGAATTGCAGCCACTCCAGCCAGCCAGCTTCATGGGGGCATTTATCAAAGGCATTTTAATGTTCAGACCCAGGAAGGTCGAAGCAGTGCAGGACCTGTGTATCTCCTTGTTGCTGTTGCCATAGGGCTCTTGTAACCAGAGACTATAGAAAGGACAGATGAATAATCCATGTAGGTGTCCAGTGTCAGGTCAGCAGGAGAGCACCTGAAGTGCAGCGCACACAAAATCCAGCCACTCCAGCCAGCCAGCTTCATCAGGAGCCCAACTTAAAAACCACACGTAGCCTGGGGAATAAACAAGGAGTTGGAGATGTGCACATGCCAGCAGGTCTGTGATCTCACTGGCATCAATGGGGAGGTGCTCAGATGGCTCCTATGTCTGGAGCGCTGGGATGGAAGGACACAGGCTCTTTAGGAAGGACAGGCAGGGAAGACCAGGCAGGGGTGTCACCTCTATGTCAATGACCAGCTGGAGCTCATGGAGCTCCATCTAGGGATGGGTGAGGAGCCAACAGAGAGTTTATGGGTCAGGAAGGCAGGGAAAGGGGACACTACAGTGGGCGTCTGCTACAGGCACCTGACCAGGGAGACTGAGTGGTTGAGGCCATCTATAGACAGATAGGAGCTGCCTCACGTTCACAAGCCCTGGTCCTCATGAGGGACCTGACTACCTCCAACACCTGTTGGAGGGGACAACACAGTAGGGTATAAGCAATCCAGGAGGTTCCTGCAATATGTTGATGATAACTTCTTTCTCCAAATGATAGGGGAGCCAATGAGGAGCGGTGCCTTGCTAGACCTTGTTCTCACCAACAAAGAGGGGATGGTGGGGAATGTATAGCTCAAAGGCAGCCTTGTCTGCAGTGACTATGCAATGACGAATTCCAGATCCTCAGGGCAGTGAGGACAATGCATAGCAAACTCACTGCCCTGGACTTAGGAGAGCAGACTTTGGCCTCTTCAGGGACCTGCTTGGTAGAGAACCATGGAAAACTGTGGCAGTCTGGTGAAGTTCCCACTGATTGTAAAAGGGGAAATGCAACACCCATTTTTAAAAAGGGAAAAAAGGAAGACCCATGGAACTATAAGTTGGACAGTCTCACCTCTCTGCCAAGGAAGATCATGGAGTAAATCCTCCTGGAAAATATGCTCAGGCACATGGAAAATAAGAAGGTGACTGGTGACAGCCCACTGGCTTTATGAAGGGCAAATCATGCCTAAAAAAATCTGGGGGCCTTCTACAGTGGTGTAACAGCATTGGTGGATAAGGTAAGGACAGATGTCATCTACCAGGATTTGTGGAAAGCATTTGACACTATCCCGCACAACGTCCTTGTCTCTAAATTGGAGAGACATGGAGTTGATGGATGGATGACTTGGTTTCTAAGAAATTGGGTGTACAGAGTTATGGTCAATGCCTTAATGTCTAAGTGGAGATCAGTGATGAGTGGTGATTGTTGGGGCCCTGGCTGTACTGAAGGACTACGGGGACCACGTGAAACTCAAGTGAAGGACTATGGAGACTGTGTGCAGCTCAAGTAAACAACCAGAAGGGCACCCTGACCTTAGAGCAGTGAAGAGGGGATCCGGAGGGCTGCCTAGGAACAAAGAAAGAGGCTACAAGGGGAGTGGCTGAAAGTGTTGCAATTCGCGGTTTATGCATTAACCAATCAGAACCGAGTATTCGTTGTGTGATCAGCAAGCTCTAACCAATGATAAGTTCACCCGTGGCACATGTTTGCGTGTACTGGATACCAAAGGGTATATAATGATGTTGGGAGCAAGCAATACACGGATTGAATCTGCATCACGTTGATGTGTATGTTCACCCCAGTTCGTGTCGTAAATCGCGGGCTTCGGCAGATGATCCTCAGGGTTTGGTACTGGGACTAGTGTTGTTGAAGATCTTTGTTAGTGACATGGACAGGGTGATATGTGCACCTGCACACATCCAAAAAGCCCACCATATCCTGATGTGCATCAAAAGAAGTGTGTCTAACCGGTTGGGTGAGGTGATTCTGCCCCTCTAC
>VXBZ01012561.1:83196-253770 GCA_013399135.1 Heliornis fulica | reverse complement strand
CGCCGCCGGGGTTGCCGTGGAAACGCGGGGGGGCGGGGCAAAGGCGCCCGCGCCTCCGTCTCCCCGACGCTGGCCGCTATCGAGACGGGCCCCGAGTTCTTCCGCGCCCGCTCCTCCTCCCAAAGCCCGGCCTGCACCCCCCCGCCGGTGCCGCGGGCAGAGCTGCCCTTCCACCCACCCTCACGTTGGTCATTTTGCCGGTTCTCACACCTGGCCTGAGCTGGCCCTTCACACCGGGCGCTGCGTGTTACCGGTACCAGCCAGCTCCGCAGAAACAATCCTGCCGACACCTCCCGGCAGGATGTTTGTCTCTTGCTGGTTCTTTCCCCATAGAAGCGTGCAAAGAAGCACCACTTTCCCCCCTTCCCAAGTCAATACGATCTTGTCAGAGTAACAGGAATGTAGAAAATCTGAGCAGAACATCCCTGGCAGCAGCTTTGCCAGTGTGCGCCTGCTGCGGGCAGAGAAATCGATCTTTGTAAATAAACAGGTTGCATCAATCAATCCCTGACTCTGACATCCCTGTACTCTCTGGCGTAAATATTTGCTAGTAACTGGGACAGAGGTGAAACGTAATTAAAATAAAACCCTTGGTGATGACACATACTGCAGCCCTGTGACACCAGCAGCCCAGGGCTGCCTCACGTTTGGTTGCACACACCTCACAGTAGTGCTGTACTCTATGACATTGCCCTCTTTGCTGGTCCTCATTCCACAAGGCTGAGAGATGAAGTCAGATATGCCACTGTCATTTCCAAAGCTTTAGTATTTCAAAATGAAACCAGAAAGGAAACCTTGTAATTACATTTGAGTCATCCCTAATTTTGCTTAGCACACCCTTTAGGTTTGTGTTGTGAACACAAAGAGCTGTTGAGAGCTCTGGGCATGGACAGGGGTTAGGGTCACTTCAGAGGGATACAGCTCATTGGGGTGACCATCCATTGGGACTCGAGACCTGCCCTGTGGCTTGACCCTCAGGACAGTGCTTGTACCATCATTAGAGTTCTTTTGCCTGGCCGGACTCACAGCTTTGTTCTGGTCCAACACCTTCTAAACGGGACATGAGCTTCTTCTGCCCCATCCCTGCGACTCAGGCATCCCAGTGACACCACAGAAGATTCAGAGGATGAGGCGAGGCTCATTGTACTCTGAGCACGGGATGGATGGGCGCCTGGAGCAGTCACCTTCGGGCAGGAGAAGGGACAGTTCAGAGGGAGATCTGATGGAGAGCTTTAAATCATACACGGTGTAGAGAAGGTGAATAAAGAACGGCAGGTTCGCATCTGCCAAATGCTGCTTCTCTGCTGAGGACAGCCGAGCAAGTGAAAGGTGTTGCTCTTGCGGAGTGCAACCAGGTCGTGTTCAACACGGCGGGCCGCGCCTGGGCAAGCTGATGAAAGGCGCAACGCTGAGGCCACCTCAGCCTCCGGAATCACCTACTTCTCAACCAGGGAGTGCTCCGGGAAAGCCACGGGTCGCCGTTTGCCCTGACCCCAGCTCTGGCTAGGACGTCACCGTGACCAAAAGGGTCTGTCCCGGCCCGTGTCTCGAGAGGGTGGCTGACACTGCCGGGATGGGGTGGCGACGGGCAGCTCGCCTTAAACACGTCGCGCCCCTCCTGCCGCCTTACCGGGGCTGCCGCTCCGCCGACACGCAGGACGCTGGTAACGCCGCTCCCGCCCAGCGGGGCGCCAGCAGCTGAGGCGCTGAGGGACTGCGGGATGTCCGGGCCGGTCCAGCCCGGCGGCAACTCCTCGACCCCCCCAAGATGGCGGACGGGTGACGCTCTGGCGCGGCCCCACTACACCTCTATGGCGGCGCCGCACCTCTCGCCCGGCAGCGGAAGCGCCCTGCCCGGAAGCGGTGGGAAAGGCACGAACCGGAAAGGAGCGTGGCGGCCGCTGGCAGGTGCGTTTCCCACGGCGACCTGCGCGCGGGACAAGAGCAGGGCAGGTGAGGGGGCGCGCGACTGGCGGGAAAACCTCGGTGAGGGGCGCGCGGCCGCCCTCCCTCAGGGCGCCCTCGCCGCGCGGCGATGGGGAGCCGGAGTGGCGGCGGGGCTCGGCGGGCAGCCGGTGTCCCTTCAGGCCGTCGGGGAGGGCTCGGCACCGCCGCTGCGCAGTGGCTGCGCGGCCCCTGGAACGGCGTGCAGCCTCTGCGCTCCGCTGGTGTCTGTCAGCCGGCCGTGCGAGCGGGGAGCGGCCGGAGAGCTTCGGCGGCCGCCCGCAGGAGCAGAACTCCCCTTCACCTTTAACGAATAGACGCCCCGCTTATTACTGTTCGGAGTCCTCGGCGCCGTGAGCGTTACCTCTGCCTCCCGTGGGAAGCGTGGCGCGGCGGGCAGGGCTTTGCGGAAGCTGGGTGCTGACAGGCAGCTAGAACGCTTCCAGTCAGAGCTCCTCAAGCGTGTGGTCATGCGGGGCTTCAGGACTTCAGCGCCGAGGAGTAGTGTCAGTATGTACGATCCCCGTCCTCACTGCAAAGCCGTGCTTATAGAAGTCTTACCTGTACCGTTCGCCCGGCTCCGATGGATCGTGTCTTGTAACGGTGTGGTCTTGGCTCTGGGAGTTGGCCAAGCAGGACGCCGTCTTTTCATCCGCCCTTCCCCGAAGCGGAGCGTTTCACCCGCTTGCTACCTGGCAGACCTTGCAGTACAGGGCAGAGGCCGTCGCTGTCGCAGTCTGTCAGGACACATGGCTGCGGGGCGATTTCTCCTTTCTCCAAGCCGCGATATGCGAGTATGTCGTAATTAGCTGTATTTGAAACTGGGTCCTCCGGAGGAAAAAATAAAAAAGGAGAAACATTTACAAAACAAACGAGGCTCGAAAAATCCACTTTACAGTGTTAGAATGTGTGAGGTAATACAGCAGAACCAGGATCTCATGTCATTTATGTTCATTTCTGTCTCTTCTGTCCTCTGTAGTGTAGTTTTATTTTTCTATGAGATACTGCTCATTCCTTTGTTTTACAGCTGTTAGCATTCAGGGAGAGTAGATACTTCTGATCTGCAGGTTTTCAGTTGGCTAAACTGGTGTCAGGTTGACAGCTGTGTCCTTTTTACTCCCCTGCCTTCTCTCCTATAGAAAAAAAGCTTTTAGTACAGTCTTACACTGAATGGGACAGCAGATGTGAGAGTCACACAGGAGTTTTAATTGTAATAAATCAGTACAGTAAATTCATACGTTCTGAGCTACTGTGCATAATTTGCAGTTAATAGGAACTCCCTGTTTCCGGGATGAACCACAAACCCTGTTTTTTTATTGCACTTGGTGGAAGCCAAGGTTTCACTCCATAAATACTGACCGAGCTTCCTCCTCTGCACACAGCGAGTGGTAGCTGTGACTGTTCCGTGTCGCGTGATGCCATCTGTCCACTTCCCAGGTGCAGTGTGAAACAAATGCGTGCAGCTGAGTTGTCCTTTGTATGTTGCAGCAGGGCATTTCAGGCTTTACTCTGAAAGGATGGTGAGATACAGACAGAGCAATGGGTGAGTGATTGCTAGGGAACTTCTAGCTGCAGAAGTGTAAGTTTTTAAAGGGAATAGATTGAGGGAGTTTTGTCTGATCCATCCATTTGCCCCGTATACAGGTAGAGCTATAGCTACAGATACCTAACACATATCAAAGACTATTTTTTACATAATGCAAAAGAGGCACGAGTTAGATTCTGACAGGTTGTCAGGTATGACAGACCTGGAATTTGAGTGGGATGTATTTCCAACTGTGAGGGTGAATAGAAAATGAGTTACTAAAAAATGAGGATTAAGTGAAAGAGTGCCTGGGTGTATGCTGGATGTTAAATACACTTTGGTTAGAGAGAGAGAAAAAATCTTGACATTTGGAGACCCTAATGGAAAGGTAACAGTTTTTCATAAACCTAAGAGTTGAGGGCAAGAAAATTCACTCAGCTGTGTTACAGTGACTAGGTCACAGAATATACAGGTATGAAAGAAGATATGAAGAATATGACAATAAAGAAATGGCTGTGCTTTTTGTTTGTTTGTTTGTTTTGGGTATTTTCTGGGTTTGTTATTCCCCGACCCCACCTCTCACTGCCCACCCCAGCTTGTTTCTCACAATAAGTTGTATTATTTGAATCTCTTCATTATTTATTAATTTTTCAGCTTCTAAAGTTGGTGGTACTTATTGCATCAAGAAGTGCTTGTTTCTTCATTCCCCAGAGAAGAAGTCCTCTGTATGCAGCAGAACCTAAAGGGCTGACTGGGGAAACTTAACCTTGCCTGGCCCTTCTGACATTGGTTAGTACAGCAGCTGATATGTCTGCGCAAATACAAAATCTGATTTCACACCCATAAAATGTATGGAGTGATTTTCCACCTCATTTGAAAAACACTCTGTCTGTAATACCTCTTCTTAAATCATGCAGTATGTCATGTGGGTGTCCCAGATCAGAAGCAGGTTTATGGAAGCATAAGCTTGTAGGAAGCTGGTATTGCTTAGGTTTAATTGCAGCTGAAGAGTCAGATCTTCAAGTCTTTGTTTCTTTTCATGCTTTCACAGTATTGTAAGACCAGGTGAGTCTATGGTCATCTCACTGATGTGCTGCATTAAACAGGCCCCTCAATCTTAAGACCTAATATACCTGGATATGTGAGATTCTGTATTTATAAAGAGACAATGCAAAGCTAATTTTCTTTCGTCCATCTTTATGTAGACTTTTATAAAATGGAAATACTTATTGCAGTACTTGGAATCTGGTTCAGCTCTTCACTTGTGAAAGGAGATTCTAAGGCTGTGACAACATCTCTAACCGCAAAGTGGTCTTCAACTCCCTTGTTACTTGAAACAAGGTAACTGCATTGTGATTTTTAGGTTTGTTTTCATTGACAAATCAGAATATGATTAGAGGATAAAGTAATGGGTTCTCTTGTTTTTTTGCCAGTGAATTAGTAATGACTTTAGTCATTAGTAGTGACTTTAGTCATTACTAATTCACTGGCAGTAATAACAGTTGAACATGATCATGGCTGTGCTTGGGGAGATGGCATGAGTATTTTGAAGGAAACAGTATTTTTTGCATGGTAAATTCTTTCATAGTGCATTACAGCAAACATTAGTACTGATGAATAATTCCATAGTAAGTACTGTTTGCCTTATGCAGCTTTACTCAAAGGACTAGATAGAGTGGTTTGGCAAGGATTTGTAAGATTCCATAGTAAAATATTTCTGACTTGAGTGATGACTGCAGGTCTTCATACCTATTGCTTGCGTATGTTAAGCTAAGTTAAGATAAACTTTGGCTTTAACTTTGTGAGTTGACCATTGATCTAAAATCAGCTGCTTTGTTAGGATTTGTGCAAGTCAGACTGGAGAGGTTTCTTCTATGGTATTAAAGACTTTTTTTTTTTAAAAAAGGTATTTAAAAAGACAAAAAACCCTAAAGCAAAATGCTCTCTTTGCCCGTGTGCTTAGCACTTTAGAAGTCGCCATTGTTTCATTCTGCCGTACTCTAATTTGGTGATGCCTTTGCAAAATATGATTTTTATGTAAGCTTGTGTAATTTTTATGACTTAAGGGTACTGCCATACATGGAATTCTGCTAGTGCTGTCAGATTGGTTCACATGAAAACAGCTGAGCACTCATGGGTTTCCTTCATGGGCACAGCTTTGAGTGATGGGGCAGGAGTGTCCTGGGTAAAATTACTTTTCTGTGACCCTCTACAGAAGCTGAAGTTTGAAGACTAAAACATCTGTAAGCAGTAAAATACAAGTATTTGTGTTAATGGCAGGATTTAAACAGCTCAGGAATGTGAGACATTTACAGGGAAAAGCTCACAGGGTACTGTGAAATAGTAAGCATATAATCAAAATAAGGTGCCACAGGCTTGATATTTAACCTAACTATTATATTAAAGACTTTGGGTAAGGTGGATTGTTCATCTAGGGTGAACTGCAGAATGCTACAGTACTGCAGCAGATTCATTCCTGCTGGTCAATTTACTTAGCCCAACACTGTGACTCGTTACCCAGTTGTTCGAGTACTTATCCCCTTAGGTCAGAACTGGTTGAAATGAACACACAAGGTACTGTGGCAGCTAGTAGGTTCCAAGTCTCGTGTTGTAGCATCCTTTACCAAGTGAAGCATATTACAAGCTCAGACATGATACAGGATTTGTTTTTAGCAAAGTTTAGAGAATTGACTGTCTCACACTGCATACCTGCCGAAGCATATCCAGAGTATACAATGAATTGCAACACTGCAGTGTGAAGCTCTGACCTCTTTTGCTCAATTAGAAACAAACAAAACATCCACCAAAGCTAGTAGTTCCAACAAGCTACAGTTCTGTTACAGCAAATAAAGTAAAAATGTATATTTCTCATAGAAGACAGCTAGCAAAGAAACACGTTAAGGGAGGAAAGCTCTCAGCATGTCTGTTGCTGCCTCTCTGTGGTATTGGAGAGAGTAATGCAGGTGCTTTACGAGCTTTCTTCATGTGCTATGAGTTTGTCTTGTCCTGAAACTATTACTTGTTTGGGTTGGTTTGTCTTTTTAGCTATGCTGGTCTGCTTTTTCTAGTAGCATAGGGTTTTCTGATGTCAGTAAACATAGAGTAGGAGCTAATTTTCTATAAAGCTTTACAAAGTATTAGAATTGTATCTTGAGAAGAAATTAACAGATCTAGCTAACTCTTCTCTTCTTACTCAGTGAATTTTTATCAGAAGAAGGTCAAGAAAAATTCTGGAATTTTGTTGAAGCCAGTCAAAATATTAAGACATCTGAGCATGATGGTAAGTTTTCATGTTCTTTTTCTTGAGGATGACTGACACTTAATATGATTGAAAGATAAAATAAAATGTTTTTTGTTTTGTGTTAGTATCATACAAGTCAAACGAAGACTGATTTTGGTAGTGTTTCTGCTGTGAAGTGCTCAAGGCTTTTGGCTATCCATTTGACAAAAGCTGTAGTGGATGAGTCTGAAACATGTTTCACTTGCCTGTTTCTGTTCAACATGAAGTATATAATATTATAAATGCTTTCTCTCTGTGCTTCTGTTTCTCAACTGAAGTTTAATGGAAGCTTTTAACTGTTTCCTGACCCCCCTGCAAGCCTGTTTGCATCCTCAGGAGCATATCTACGTGTACTTTTATGGATCTCTATGGACTGACATCCATCTATAGAATTGGCTGTAATGAAAACTGAGGAGAAAGGGTCCTGTGCATACTTAAAACTAATGTCATGTCCTTCTGTTAATACAAACCACAATTAAGATGAAAATCCCATCTTCAATGATATTATGGTACAGAAAGATAACTGCTTGTACTTTGACTTCGCAGGTAGCCATTATTCTTCCTACCATGAAATGCTGAAAGTAGCCTGCCAGAATCTGTCACCTCTGCAGCAGAACTTGTTGAAATTTTCCTTGTCCTTACGTTCTTATTCTGCAACAGTTCAAGCTTTTCAACAGGTTAGTACAAGAAACCCTCAGTTCATTTGTAGAGCACTACCTAAAGCCCAGGCAGGAGCGCTGTGTAAGGAGACGTTTTAGGGATAAAAAATTCTGAACTGATGAAGTGCTCCATACATTGAGTTGAAGAGCATCTGTATATACTCATTTCACTGGGTGCCAAATTTGACTCCACAAGTCTAGACTAAACTAAAAAATTGTGATTTCAGCATGTCTGTATATCTTTGATACCATCTGCACTAATAAATGCGTAGAGGACTTAGGAACAAAATCCCCTTGGTTCTGTTGGTACTTGTGATGTTGCTGCTGTTCCTGTTATTCAGTTTTACTTCCTAGAGGACATTAATCAATGAATACATAGCTCTGATGATCAGAACCAGAAAATGGAAGTTCATTGCACTCTGTTCTTTTTCAGATTCAGGGTGTCATATAGTTCATTGCAAACTGTCTCAGAAATTATAATGCACTTTGCTTAAATAATGCTGGAAGGCATCTTCATTTATCATCTGGGATAATTTTGTCATTTGATGTTTCAAAAATATAGAGGCTTCTGATTTGTAATGCAAAAAAAAAAAAAAACAAACACCCAAACCCTCAACCAAAAGCCCTACAATCACAAGCCTCACTTCTTGTACTGGGAACTAATATTGCAGTTAATAGTAATAGATTGGGAGAATATTTATAACAAGTTAAGACTTAACTCTCAATTTTGCAGTTTTTACCTTGCATTTAAATTATGTAAAAAACAGGGAAACAGTATTAGTTTTGAGTTTAGGAAATCAAAGACAGCTAACTGGTACAGAGCTATGCTGTTCCCATTTTCATTTGTTCTAAGGGAAAAAATTCAAACAAATTTATTACAAATGCTTTAATACAGATAGCAGCAGATGAACCTCCACCAAAGGGCTGTACCCTGTTTTTTGCTGTGCATGGGGAGAAGACCTGTGAATTTGACTCTCTTGGAAAGCTTTTACAGACAGCTTCAGAAAGGTACTTACTTAATTTCCTATCATTGGATTAGCTCTTAAGATTTAACCTAGTTAGACTTACTGTTGTAAGAGTTTTAATAAACCAGTAGTTTCTTTGTTCTTCAGTATTGATTTATACACTGTCCACTGCTTGCACAGAAGCAGTAGTCAAGACTGGAGTACTTTTTTGGTGGTTTTGTTGGGTTTTGGTTTTAGTTGTGGGTTTTTTTATCTCTTGCTCTTTTATGTCCTGCTAGGAGGAGGAGCCCTTTCAAAGTGCACAGGAGAAGTTGGAAACAATTTGTTGGAAGGAATTCTCAGGAATATGCAAAGACTTTAGTATGTGGGGAGAATAAAAGATCTGGGCTACTTATCAAGATGATAGGCAGTGTAACAGAGGTTGTTTCAGGAATGACTCAAAGCATGCATAGGGGTTTTTCCCTACATAATTGTCTCAGCAGTAGCAAAGAAAACTTACTACACAATATATTTCACATTCAGATTTCTTTACAAGGACATAACTTGATTGTAACTTCAGTAACAAAAAGGAACTATAAAATACAATACCTCTTTAGAAAAAAATGAACAACACAACCCATAACTTAACCTTCTGTTTGTTTTCATGTTGATCTTGGTAGTTTGGGCATAAAGGCTTTTTTTGTCAATGTGCACACATCTATAGCTCACACGCTGTTCTCACTTACTGGGATTTTTTTTTTAATATTTCATTGTATTTTAGACAAAATTTAAAAGCCAGAAGTTGAAAATATTCTTCTCATTCACTTTTTGTTTGTATATTAAGCCAAGGACAGGGTTCTATTGAATTTAAATTCCTGGAATGCTTGTTCTGTTAGCCCATTTCTGTTATACAGAATTTCTTAATCACCACTGGGGTGGGGGGAAAAGTTAACTGGAAATTTAAGGAAAGTTGTTAATTTTTAAAATAAGGAACATATTAGATTTAAAGTAAGACTAGGTACTTGTTTCATTTTCACATGTCCGTTTTTAGTAAAGCTTTGTCAACATGCAACAAATACTGCCAACCGTGATAATATCCAGTGACAAAAAAAGAAATTTAGCATCTTGCACTGAGCACAGACATGCTATGAATCACAGTGGGACAATCTTCTATGTTTACTTTCAGGCCAAAGCCATTTTTGTTCAAAGGGGACCACAAGTACCCAGCATCAAACCCCGACAGTCCTGTTGTCATACTTTACGCTGAGATGGGCTCAGAGGAGTTCTACAGATACCATAAGAGGCTTTCTCTAAAGGCTGAGGCAGGAGAAATCACTTATGTGCTCAGACACTATATTGCTGTAAGTAATAAGAGAGGTACTTGATGTGGAAAGAGTAACTGGCTTGACTTTTAAAAAAAAGAATCCGCCCAAGTGTATCTCATTTAAATTAACATTTGCATAATATGCTGTTGCTTGATATTTATTTTGAATACTCAAGAGTTAATTTTTTATTGTGTGTAGGCAAGGAATTCACAATATTTAAAATCTCACAACTGATCACTTGATTTTACAAATGCAGAATTAAATTCCAGAAAAATTACAGTATTTAATCTAAAAAAATGTTGCTCTACCTATATTAGATTTTATGAAATAGTCAGACCTTTCCCAGTCAGGCCCCCTCGGTACTTGATATGGAAAGCAGGGATTAACCTCACAGTACCATTTTCAAATGAAAGGCACCATTTCTGTAGACATATTATTACAGAACACCTTACGACTCTTAGTGCAATTTATCCTGGTTTCCATGTCCCTTCCCTAAGTTGCCCATAACCACTGGATTAGTGTTTACATTTCAAAAACTCTTTGAGACATTTGAGTTAAGCAATATTCAGGAAAAAAAAGTCAATGTTGCTAAAACCAGCAGTGTGGCCTGTAGTAGCCAGACTTGAATGCAAAAATAAAAAATTAAAAAAACTCTAGTTCACTTGAGATTTCTTAGTGTTGGGAAATGACCATCAAAACAAAGAGAGGCAGTGCTGTACTGTTTGCTTTTCCTTACAGAATCCCAGTAAAGAAAAAGTCTACCTCTCTGGCTATGGTGTGGAGCTGGCTATTAAAAGTACGGAATATAAGGCCAAGGATGATACACAGGTGAAAGGTGAATTATTATTATTATTAGTACTACTACTACTGCTATCATCATCATCATGACTTTTTTAATGTGAACATTTTAACTTTGCCAATATGGTTTTGTATTTCTTTTAATATTAATGGATGTCTGAATTTCAGATGTTTTTCTTCAACTCTAAAATTATTTCTCTTCCTCTCTCTCAGGAGTGTGTTCTTTGTGAAACACATTTTTGCCAAGGATTTTCTCTTCTGTATCTGTGCAGTGCTGGACACAAGAAATGGCACTGCTAATGCAACTGATTTTTTTTAGCAGATAACTGGATTCTCTGCAGATGTAAAGCAGTTCCTCTACATTAATTTGCCTTAGCTTATCCATACTCAGAGCAAAATGCGTTTCTTATTCTTAGGGAAAACAACTCTGAATTCTGCATGAGTTTTTTTTGCTTTTACTGCTTTCTTTCTTTGTTTGCAGAGTCATGTACCTGGCAAAACTATTTTTGTTGGGGTAGTTGTGTGCTTACTTTTATCTACATGCATGTATACACACATAAAACCCCAGAATTTCCTGCTTGGACTTATGGATATGTTTTATAAATGGAATTATATATGCATTTTTGTATTTTATTTTAGTTTGAGATAGAAGTTATGGAGAACAGAACTCAGATGTTTTAATTATGTTCTCCAGAATTTTGTAGTTTTATCTGTCAGATCTAAGGTCTGCCTCGGCATGTTTTTCTACCACCTAGAATTTAGACACATAAACCCTTTGCTTTTTATTTGACAAAGTATTTAAGAGAAACCAACATACTAGAGGAGGTGATTTTTATTATTCTGTGAGAATATCCACTGATTTATCCTCAAAAAGTCATGCAAAAGCCCTGACGTTGTTTGCAGAATAGGAGATTAGAGGCCTTTGTCACTCGTCAGCTGGGGAAATAAAAAGTAATTCTGAGGAAGATTAGTTATTTGTAAACTTGTGAAGCTTTATACTGGTATTGATTCAGTAATCTCAAATGTTTTACAAAATGGACAAACTGTGCTGGCATTGTGGTGAGCTGCAAACAGCTCGCAGAGAGTAAGCTGTGCGTTAGGGGTGTATGGTTCTCACCCAGCAACTCTCTGGCTGTGTTGTGACTCTGGAGGCTCTTTTTTTTTTCCACACCTGCGCTGTTTGGTCCTGTGCAGAAGCAAGCACTTACCTGAAAGGTCAGGACCATTATTAGACTCCATCATCAAATGTCTAGATTGGAACTGGCTTCTGTCCAGCTAGTTAGGACATCGTGCAAGTCTCTTGCACAGATTTCTTTTTGAAGTTTAAGTCTAGAATTGGACCTACCTAGGATGCTATTTTTAATCATGTGTTTTGGGGCTAAAATCAGGGTTGCATTCACAATTTCAGTTTACCACTTACTCTACAAAGCTGGCATGTCTCGAAAGCTCCTAGGCGTTACCAAATTCTCCACAATGCCTAGGTCTCTCAGACTCCCCCTCTTAAGCTTTTCCTTCTGAATAATCCCACTTGGTTTGATTTCAGCTGCTACAGTACTCATTTGTATAGGTAACAACTCTTTGATACAGGTTTAAAAGTAAACCTGAAACTTGCCCTTTCTTTCTCCTTTCCAGTTACTGCAGTGTAGTTTTGTTAAACTGATGAAAATGAGAGAGGGAACTGTTGCTAATAGCTTGGAAATAACGCTGTTTCCTGTGTGATTATAGGCACAGATGTGAATGCTACGGTAATAGATGAAAATGACCCGATTGACGAAGTGCAAGGATTTCTGTTTGGAAAACTAAGGTAAGACTCTGCTGGTCTTCGTCATATCAAAAAACTTGATGCAGAGACACTGATCTTTTAGTTTGTTATTATTTTTTAAATGTCTGAGCCATATCTGTTAGGTGCATATTTTTTCATATGTTAGTTTCTCTGAATTAACAGCAGACTTGCTCAGAGGAAATCACAGAAGCTCTTTTCCCCTCATACCCTTATAGGCAGCTGTATCCTGACTTGACAGAAGAGCTGAAAGAGCTTAGAAAACACCTTGTGGAAAGTACCAATGAAATGGCACCTTTGAAAGTATGGCAGTTACAAGGTAATTTGTATGAAGACTTTGGGTATTGTGTGGCAAAACCTTGATGTAAACATAACTTCTATGCAAATGAAGTTGCTAGTGGCTGAATACAACTGAGAGAGTTTGACTGTAAATTCCTGCATTGGAAGATTGGATCGTCTAAAGTGCCTTTGTAGCGTCCTGCTGAAATACCTTGCAGAACGATTGTTTCTGAAATGAGGTTTGCTTTTTATACTGTGATCTTACAGTAAGCTGTTTGCTTTTTCACTGACTACTTGTGTGATCTGCTAAGTGCAGAAAAGCAAAAGGAATGTAAAGTTTATTTCCACGGTCCCAATCTTGGTGTGGAAAGCTGAGATTTCTCAAGACCAAAAGAAAACTATATTTCAAAAATATCTGCATTCAACTCTGACCTGTTTCCCTGGGAATTGTCTGTAGAGGCTGGTGGAAAGGCCTCTGAAATTCAAATGAGTAATTTGAAATGCTGAACAGATGTTGTAGCCACAGAGAATCTACCTATATCCAAGAGATGGCTGTTTGTGTTGCTAGCTCAGGAAAAAGTACCTAGGGCCTTATTGCAGGGCTGATCTTCCCACCCAAGAAAAAAAAAAAAGGAATGATCTGGATTCATTGAAGCAAATTGCAGACAGGAGACATTGGGCTGTTCTGAAAGGGTGACTTACTTCAGGGCAACAAACAGCTTGGATACAAGGAAGAATAAAAAACTCCACTATGTAAAGGCACAGATAGAGAATTAATTTTCATAGATAGCAAAAAAAAGTTGAAAATTAAAGTTAAAGTGACTCTCCATTGGCTTGTTTTCAGCGTTCTTTTTCAGAATTCTTGATTTTTTTTCACTTCTAGACTTAAGTTTTCAAACTGCTGCTCGCATTTTGACGGCTCCTCCTGTGGATGCTTTGATGGTCATGAAAGATCTCAGTCAAAACTTTCCTACAAAGGCCAGGTAACTTTGATTATGAATTCCAGAAGTTTTCTTGCTATCTTTTTTTCTGAGCAGAACCCAAGACAGGCAGCTTCAGTTGGGTTAATGTCTGAGTTGCCATTTAGCTGGAAGCAAACACTGGGGGATGTTGATGCAGAGCAGTCTTCAGTCTGTGGTTACAGAGAGGATCTTACAGTGTTCCTCTTGGATGGCAGCTGATGTGGACTGGTGTATTTTACTGAATTACCCATGCGATTTTGTTGTGAAATCTTTCTGGACCTTATGCATCTAATCCTCAAGAATTTATTGGATAGGTTTTCTGTTTGATGGCTTTAAAGCTTTATCACTTTTAAGCTTTTTCACTAGATCCACTTTTGCAAACAGCCCAGTCAATCTGATCTTAGAGACTGAGGTGTGATTCCACTAGTTTGTCAATGACTGTCTTGAGCATATTCAAATTAATTTAAAGATATTCACTCACTATCTGATCTGTCCAGCCAGCCTAGAAATTTATTTTGATAAGTTCCACGACCTGGGTTGATGTTATAGGAGCTCCTCCTTTTTGAGTAGGTGGAGATATACCTGGGAGTATAGGGAACTTGAGTTCTGGTCTTGTTATCTTATCTAATGATAAGATTGTGCTATGGGTAACTTTCTGAGGTAGGCATTGCACGTTCATTGTGTGCAGCCAGATCTGTGAGCTGTACTCACCATTCCCAGGATGCAGTGTAAGGAAAGGAATTGGAACCCATAAAGAGGAGTGAAATCCCCGTTTGGTGATGCCAGCCTCTGCTAGATGCCTGCTTTTATGATGTGAAATTAGAGAGTGTGAGCTGGCATGTGGTTAACATGTGTACGTGCTGTTGAATTACAAGATGTAAGGAAAAAACAGCCCATCCTCCTGTTTAACGGTACCATGAGGTGAAAGTGCTTCTGATTGCAGCTCTTTATACTAGACTAAATCTATTTATATATAAGTTATCAGAAGTAGGATAAGTAGATACCTATTCTGTCCATTGAACAGCAAGATGATTCACAGCACAATGTTTTTATTTCTGTAGAGCCATAACAAAAACAGTTGTTTCTTTGGAACTCAGAGCAGAAATTGAAGAGAACCAAAAGGTAATGTTTCCAGAAAGTAAGGTAGTGCTTTTGTGCTTATGTTTTAATGTAAATTCAAGCTTTGAAAGTAATGACTCTATTAAAATGTTTGTATTTTGCTACAACATAATGATGCAGTATTTTCATATGCAAATTTGTTGCAATACACACCTGGCAAGTAAAGAAGTGTTTGGTTTTCAAACAAAGATGAACAACACGATGTAGCTCAAATATGAAAGTATTGATGACATATTCTTTGAGGGAGATCACTGTGTTGGGGTGATATGGGTGATGATGATATGGGTGTTCACAGTAGTCAAGTGTTCTGAGAGTCCTTTCATTGCATTTAAAATTCATTTTATAAAGACAAATATAACTATCTAACTAGATCTAACCCTGTCCTTTAAAGCTGCTCTTTGCAAGACTCAGTTTGGGTGGATATTCTGTGATAGTGAAGTTACTGTTATTAGCGAGTTAGTTTACTGTGCAATTATCCACAAAAAGATACATTTTAAGACTGCATGTACTGGTCTTTCTCTGGGAGCTTTTCTATTTAATATATAAACTCTTCCTCGTTAGTTGCTGCTTTCCTGTTCTTGGTACTTCAGGTACTTTGCAATTCCTCTGTTTGCTTTACTTACACTCTTCATGATATTAGTGTCTTTAAAACCAAATGCTGTGTTTCTCCTTCAGTGTTCATAGTGTCTCTTAACAGAACTTTGTAACTGGTACTACAAAAATGACATTGCTTTCTTCCAATACCTCTTTTAAGTTTTTATACAGATTTTTTCAGGCTAGAATTAGTAAATTTCCTTCAGGAGGACTGTGCTTTATTCAAAATTGTTCTTTGTGGTGGGGCCTGAATCAAAATTGTGCATTGTGGTGGGGCCTCAATTCAGGGCAAGTATCCACTCAACTCGGGTACAGAAATGCCAGAATCTTGGTGAGAGTTTTTCCATTTGTGTGCTGCCTGCTTTTGGGAAGATGAGACCACAATGGCAGCTCATCTACTTTCCAGTGATGACATACTCACTAGGTCAGGACTTAACCGGTACCTTAAACACAGCAGTTAGTTCCACTAGTGAGTGTCAGACAAAAGTAGTTCCTATTATTTAATCTGAAAATATTTTAAAATAATTTAAATAATCTACTTGGGGACTTTCCAATGCACTATCCAATCATGTAGAAACAAAGAGAAGTCCTCTATGTATCTGTATAGCTTCAGCTGTTTTTTCCTCTGGTACGGATGTGTGCACAAAGCCATCAAAGACTAGCTGTGAAGCAATGTAATGCAAATACCTACGGGAGGTAAAATCTATGACTGTGACACATTAAACCCTAGTAATTTTTTTCTGCACAGGGCATTCTTCTAATGGCCTTCTACTCTCTTTCAGTATTTCAAAGGAACATTAGGATTGCAACCAGGAGATTCTGCCCTGTTCATCAATGGACTGCTTATTGATTTAGACACTCAGGACATATTTAGGTAGGATTGTTTCCTTTTTCAGAATAACTGCAGCCTGTTTAGGATGTGCTGTTAGTCACTTAGTTTTGAATCTTCTTCAAAAAGTCTATACCTAGACTGGATTTAATTGTTAAGTATGTGGTTCCTTCTCTTATGGAAGTGCATGTCTAACAAAAAAGCTGATGTGAAAACTGGAATACCCTTGAATAATGGCATAGGAAGTCACCTTTTTAACTCTGCTTTGATCTGTGGTCTCCAAGGCTGTCAACATACAGATTTTGTTCTGAAGACAGTAGACTGATTCTCTGAGGGATAAACCACTGTAAACTTTTCATGTGAAAACCACCTATAGATTTATCAAGACATGTTTAAATAATGGGGAATTACATATGTATATCACGCTTTAGTTACCTGGATTTAATGCAGTTTTTCCTAGAAATAGAATTGGATAGGTTTAAGTTGTCTCAAGTTTCTTAGGACAGTTAAGAATAGGTGGTAAGAAAGATAAGTGACGCACAGACATGGCAGACTGGTTTATACCTGTCACCTGTTAAGCCTTAGGATAAGAGCAAGATATTTGTTGTGTCTTCAAAATTCAACATCAGTTTTTCTTTTCCTTCCAGCTTGATTGATGTGCTACGTAATGAAGCCCGTGTTATGGAAGGTCTGCACAGCCTAGGAATTGAGGGTCTTTCCCTTCACAATGTTCTGAAGCTGAACATTCAGCCATCAGATTCCGACTATGCTGTGGACATCAGAAGTCCTGCTATTTCAGTGCGTATGGTTTTATATAAGAATTACCTTGTTTCCCATAAAGCAGCACATTCTTAGGCTATTGGGAAAGCTTTTGTTCTTACAATCAGCTCTGAAACTGCAGTGAAGAAAAAAAAAGTTTACAAATACAAATATTTCTTTTTAAAAAGCTTGACTTTTTAATCAACAGTGCTCGATGTAGTGTCTGATTTTAAAATATTTCACAGTCTCAGACTTGAGCAGGAGAATTGTCAATCCTTTAAATGCCTTTATTTTTTTCTTAGTGGATCAACAATCTGGAAGTTGACAGTCGGTATAATTCCTGGCCTTCCAGTGTGCAAGAGCTGCTGCGTCCCACGTTTCCAGGCGTGATCAGACAAATCAGAAAAAACTTCCATAATTTCGTAAGTAGTAATCTGACTAGAAGGAAAATTTGCATATTTTCCAACAGCAGGGAGATTGACTTTTGCGACTAACTAGATACATACTGGACTCCCTATTACTTAAATACCTTGATATAGGATGCTTTTCTGAAAGGCTTTGTTCTATGTGTAAATTAGGGCTGAGGTTCAGAGATTTCCACAAATTGCATCATCAATGGAAAAATTATCATCTTAAAACTGAAATACACCAATTCTCATTTGTGTGATTACACCTGATGTCAGTTAATGAAATCCCTCAAATTTGTTAATTAGTATCTTTTTAACAGGGTTAAGACCAACTTGAGCTGTTTCAGTTAGAAAGCGTTCTTGCACCAAGAATTCAAAAGATGATCATCACCCTCAGTTTAATCCTGGATGTCCTTTTAGTCTCTGCTTCTAAATGTTAGATCTAACGAGGAGTTTATAAATTCTGTCCTGTAACTCTTGTCATGTGGCAGTGGGACCCTACAGAAAAATGGACTCCTCTGAGTGGACTTTAACCACCTCAGGCTGTGGGGGTATTACTGTGTTATCTTTTTCTCTGGTGATCAGTACTTTTAACATTGAAATTGCTAAATGAAAAGGCAACACTTAGCATGAATAAAGAGGCCTAAATACATTCTGAATGGCCCAGGTCTGCCTGGGTTCAGACTTGTTCTAAGAACGTCTCAGCAGCGTTTGCTCTCCAGGGGGTTGAGCAGTGCTGTGTTCCTCAGCTCTGACGAAAGCCTGTCTCCCGTGTATACCTTCACGGGTGGATCCGTGTATCTACACAGGCAGAAGCCCAGATGCCAGAGGATACTGAGGTAAAGTACACAAAGAGCCTGGTCTCTTCTGGTTAAAAGAGTGGTTCAGTCAGAGTGTTTTAAGAGTATGGGCAGCTTAAAGACTTTAGAAGAAATTGTTATTTAGTGGGTGTCATCTCCCTGGCAGTGTATAAAATAAGACTGATGATAAGTCTGCACTGAGACATGAATACATAAAATTAGTTTAATTAAAAACCATGTGTCGTCTTAGTAAGGGAAGAGACATTTTTCATTTGCAATTTTTATTCAGGTACTGATAGTAGATCCTGCTCACGAGACCACAGCAGAATTATTGAATGTGGCAGAGATGTTCTTCAGTAACCACATCCCACTGAGGTAACTTCTGTGTTTTAATGAAATTTTTCTTTTTAACATCAGTTTTATTTTTTATGATTTTTGCAATTGTAAAAATGCTCATTGCCATGACACTGTATAAACGTTACAGTATTTTGTATTGGTGGTTTTAAAGGGCATTTAATGAAAACAGTTTCTTAATTGAAATTTTTTGAATGTAAGTTCTGCTACCAGCAAAACAGGTTTCAGTTTAACAGTCCAAAAGAAGCTGAAAAGCAAGAACTTTGGATGAAAGATGAAAAGCAAGATTCTGATGGACTCACCAATAGAGATTATACATCCTCAGTTTGATTCCCAACCACTCAGCTCAAAATCTTAAGAGTCTACTCCAGAATAAGCTTTTTATTAAGATGGTGTGAAGAGCTGATTGTTTGTGTAATGGAGTCATGATCTGGGAATCTGTGTGATTGCAGGATAGGACTAGTCTTTGTGGTTAACGACTCGGAGGATGTTGATGGACTTCAGGATCCTGGTGTTGCCCTCCTTAGGGCATACAATTATGTGGCACAAGAAATGGACAATAACTACGCTTTCCAGACTGTCATGTCTGTAAGTATTCACTTAAAAGGGAAATTAATGTTTTAATATTTTAGATGTATGTAATATTATGTTAAGGTACTAATACATAGATAGTGTAAGAAAATTGTGAGTATTCAGAACATTTCTGGGTAGCAGTACCATGTAATACATGTTTCTTTGGAAAGCGTGCCTGAACTGACTTGAACAAGCAAGACTACACTCAAACATGACACTTAACACTAATGCACAATTTTCTGATTCTGCCCAATTTTTTGCCCATTCTGCCAGTGAGTTCCCATTATTATACTGGGTTACGTTACAATACTGCAATTCAGTATTATAATTTGTTTTGAACAGTTCCTGCTGCATAGTTTTGCTGCATAAAAGGGTATTATAGGTACTAGCAAATGCATTTTCATTTGGGGTTTGACATTGTTGTACAAATCTACAAGCTGGGGCAATACTGCAACATTAAACTGATGATGACTTGGAGACAGTGACTTTTATTGTCATTTTTTGGGGTACATATTTGTAAGTTGAACTGGAAACTTGTGTGTTCAGGAGGGAAGGGAAGCAGTTACCTACTTTACATGTGAGGTCTGCTGTAAACATGCCTTGAGTTCTGAAGGAAAGGATAGCTCTTTGGAGATGCTCTAATTAAGCATTTTTCCCCTAAGCACTACTTTTCCCTCTCAAATACCTAGTCTAATTGAAAATGCAAGTAAATAAATACATGATACTTACTTCCTTCCAATCTCACTGAGATGACTGTGAGGCAAAGCAAGATAATTCTAAGACCCTTAAGTGCTCAGGAGCTTTTATTATAGCTAACAAATATGAAAATATGTTTTGTGATCTGACTGTTAGTGCCTTATTACTGGAATACTGGTGACAGAACAACTTACCTTTAGCACGGACAGAAGCTTTACAGTTGCAGCTGCACACTCGTATTTGTATCCCACTTTCAGATCTATAACAAAGTGAAAACAGGAGATCAGCTCAAAGTGGAGCATGTGGTTAGTGTTCTTGAGAAACAGTATCCTTACGTGGCAGTCAGCAGCATCCTGGGAATTGATTCTCCTTACGATCAAAACAGAAAGGTAAGAATTAACGAAAGTAACAGGGCTTGAGAACTTTAATACCTTTATGAAAATACAGTTTGTAAATTTCTTGATGTGGTTCTCTTACTAACCAGGTACCTATTTTGTTACCACTTTGGGTGACTTTTAGGAATACTTTTAAGTATTCAACAGCTTTATATAATATACATAAAATTGATATATGCAATGTCCTGTAAGTGTGTATGTATAGTACCAGAACCAAGATAACTTTCTTGTGACTCAACAGAATGAAAACATGAAAGCATGACTTATGTGGAGACTTTTGTAGTATGATTTATTTTTTTAAAGCAGTTTTACAGTGGTGCAATGGTTCATAAGAAAACCAAGGGTCTTAATGCCTGGGAGGGATTGGTGTGGGTGTTCTTGGTCAGTATTTTAACACTGTGTGAGACACAGTAATGCTGATGAATGCAAAATGCCTTCCCTACAGTAAGGCATTCAACAATCTGCCTCAAATAATTTTGTAAAGGTGTTTTTAGGGTTGACACTTTTCTGTATAGAGGAAACTGGGAGAGCAGATCACAGCTGGTTCACTTCAAATAAAATCTGCTTCATCTCACATAGAAGTTCTGTAGGGGGATGTTTAGATTTTGCTAAACTTTCTAGAAGAAAAAATGAAAACACTGTCTACAGTAGCTCTGTATCACAGAGCCGACATCTGTACATGGAAGGAATGTGGTCAGGGTTACATAAACGGGCTTGAATGTGCACACACACCTTCCATCTTCTGATGAAGGAAAGTGAAGGGAAACGCATTTTCTGGAGGAAACTGAAAGCAATAGAAGACAGACATACACTTTTGTATGGCCAGAGAGGCCTTTTCAGTTTACATTCTAGACACCAAATCAAACCCAAACAAAACAAAACCAACAACCCCTCCCGAAACTCCCAATACATGCCCAGTGCACTCTGTCCTCCAGAAGACGTGAGAGATGAGAGGCCTTGCTGCAGCTAGCATACTTGACACCATTCAGTGCAGCCACATCTTAAAACACTGCGAAGCCTTGGGATAAGGAAGGAAGCCTTTAGGGAGAGCTTATCTCCATGTAAAGGACACAAACCAACACTGCACACTCTTTCTTCTAAGCTTTGATATTTGTGTCCTCAAAAGTTCTGAAAATCTTCAACAAGAACCTGTCCATAACAGATGGTGCATCTTGCAGTGGTTATAGGAAATGGGGAAATTTGTCTTGAAATAAGAATGCCTTGCCCCACACATAAAAGCTATTCCACAAGAAGCATGTTCTTAAACAAAAAAACAAACCCCCTTACAACTATCAGTGCTGTCTTTGCATTTGCTTCCGTTTGCAAGTCACGCTTCCTGACACGCATTCTTTCACTGACCAGAACGTGTCTGTTGGAATCGGTTTGTTTACAGTACAAATGTAATGGGAGATTTGCATTTCTGTATTATGAACTAAATTATTTTTGCTTTCAAACTCTGACAGGAAAGGACATCTCCTGCATGTAAGAAACAGAAAGTGTCTTCTACTCCGAGTGACTGTTACATAAAAGCTGGGAGGACATTTTGTGTTTAGGACAGACTGTGTGGACCTTACATGGAAATGTTATGAACACTCATGCTAACAGGCCGATGTGGTACAGTTACTTCTTTCCCTGTATTTAGGCAGCGAGAGGCTACTACGAGCAAACGGGCGTAGGTCCTCTCCCTGTGGTGCTGTTCAATGGGATGCCTTTCCAAAAAGATCAGCTGGATCCCGATGACCTGGAAACTGTGACAATGCACAAAATCCTGGAAACAACGAGCATCTTCCAGCGAGCTGTGTACCTGGTAGGTGCTGAGTTGGAAAAACTGACTCAAGTGTATGCAATGCACAAGACAACCTGCATAATTTCCTGGTTTGTTTTGTTGTTGTGTTGGGGTTTTGTTTGTTTGTTATCTAGGGCAAATGTATATGTGAAATCACAATTTCTGCTTCTTTCTTCTTCAGGGTGAATTAGCT
Organism: Heliornis fulica; assembly: GCA_013399135.1. Lineage (NCBI taxonomy): Eukaryota > Metazoa > Chordata > Aves > Gruiformes > Heliornithidae > Heliornis > Heliornis fulica. The sequence goes on along the minus strand of VXBZ01012561.1, from coordinate 231,769 downwards.
AATGATCAAGATGTGGTTGAGTACATCATGAACCAGCCTAATGTTGTTCCAAGAATTAACTCAAGAATTTTAACGTCTGACAGAGAATACCTAGATCTGACAGGAATGAGTAAGGGATACTTCTAATTGCATTAAGCCTGTAGCATCGGAGACTTTTTCTATCCCAGTGGAAAGCTCTAATGCAAACTAATATTGACACCCCAAGTGATGTTCTAGCTCTGGTGCTGGGGAAAATGATTTCTACAGTAACATTAATGCCTACAGATTTTCCAAAACAGGAATTGGTTTTGATTTTATAGAAATCTTTTGGGGAATATGACTCATTAAGTGGAGAAATTGGCAAAAGCCAAGAAGGTTCACAGGCTTGTTTCTGCTTTCAAACCTGCTTTTGAGCAGAGATTGACAGTTATCTCAGGAATTGCTGTGCCATGTTTTCTAGCAGAACTTTTCATGGATAAATGAATTAACACACAATGTGGCAACTCTGCAGTGTAATGACACTATTGCAGAAACTACCTCTTTTGAGTTGCTTGAAAAACAGCAACACAGTGGATTTTAAAATTTATATTATTTACAGAAATTAACTTTAAGTGAAACTTGAATAATTCTTTCAACTGACATCAGCATACAAAACGTGTAATGAATTTATTAATGTAACTTATGAGAGAACAGAAGTCTATTCCTCAGCCTATTATACATTAACAGTGGAAATGAGACATAAAAAGCAGTCTTACGAAGAACAAAATGGGATGTGTAGTGATTTGTCTTTCCTTTACATGGAATGGTTTGCTTTGGCATCTAATACTTTTTCTCTTCCTCAGATAACTTGTATGTGGATGACTTTGCTAGATTTACTACGTTGGATTCCAAAGATAAAACGGCTGCTGTCGCCAACAGCATGACCTACTTAACAAAAAAAGGTAATGTCTGCAGTGGATTGTCAACCCAAATCTAATCCCTTGTGTGCTTCTAAGTGTATGTATGGTACTCAGCACACGCACTGAACCTTGTTCAGGCCTGTGGGTAATGGCACAATCTAAGAGTTAAAAAGAAACACGGTTTTACAAGGTGTGACATCTACAGGGAACAAGGATGTTCCCCTCTTTAAACCCATCCTTCAGTGAAGTCCCACTCTAGCTGCTCTTGCTGTATCACAAATGACCACCAGGAATACAGCAATGTAAACTCTGATCCTGCAGTGAAACTGACAAGAAAAAGAAAAGGGGTTCTAGCTCTGTCTTGTAATTCAAAATTACAGAAAGTTCTACAGCTTCAGAAGAAGTTGTTACTCCCCATTACCTAAGACAAATTCTAACATCGTTCCAGTGAATGTACTGCTTTTTCAGTGATAGCATTGTTTTATTACATTATATGTAAAATCTCCTCTTAGTGTTGCTCTATGAACTTCTCACTGTAAGAAATGCACATGCACACATAATAAAAAGCTTAGTCAGGCCTTTCTGATACTGTAAATAATCTGCTGTCATTTGAGCCAATTCCTCTTAACTCCTGTCTGTCTTCCTGACCAGGCTCTCCCAAGTTTGATTCTGTGAAGTTTCCCCAGTCCCATCTCCAGCCACTACCACCTGCATGCACTGTCTGAAACATTCCTGTTGTTTCTTCTATCTTGTATTTGCCCTTGGTTCGTGTTCAGCCACTTAGACTCACAGAATTGTAGGGGTTGGAAGGGACCTCGAGGACTATGGAGTCCAACCTCCCTGCCAAAGCAAGTTCCCTAGAGCAGGTCACACAGGTAGATCTGAACAAGTTTCCTTTTTTCCCTGTGTAGAATATTAAACCTGTACCTCCACATGCTCATTCGAGAGCGTGCATTAATTTGCAGTCCTGTGGCTTGACAGCTTTGGGTCACTGCTCCTTCTGTCAGTTCAGGTATTTAATAACTGGTATCTGATAGCACTAATACAATATCACATTTATTTTCTAAAATAATGGGAAAGTTACTGGTATTGCTGGCTCATCAGCAGCAGTACTGAAGTGCTAGTTTTTAGAGAGAAAGATAATGGAAATGGTTAACAACCAAGTTGTAAAGTTTTTGCAAACAGACTTCAGAATGATGCCTTCATGGTATGGCACGAAATTGGCAATATGTAGTATAATTAGTGCTGTAGCATAAAAACAAAGCATCAGTCTGAGGGGAAGAAAAAATCAGAGTTTATTCTAAGAGAACTATTGCAAGCTTGTTGCTTGTTTCACTTTAGTGATTCAGTTATGCCCAGTAGAGTGCCGCAGCTTCTTGCTACACATTGGGATTACTATAAAATTATTAATGTCTCTCTCCTTTCCCTCTTTCCTTTCTGCTTTTTGTCCAGGAATGTCTTCCAAGGAGATCTATGGTAACTCATGCTTTAGCATTTTACATGTCGTTATTCTGGGGATTCCCTGGTTTCTTTATAACTGTGACTTTCAAGCCAGCAAGAAATGAAGAGAACCGTTTAAGTGCATGTTTGCTTCAGCACTCCTTCTATACAAAGCTGATTTTGTGAACTAACAGCTTCAGTACAAAGAAGTGGTGTGTCTGTGCCCTAGCTGGAATATAATTTATTTGTAGGTTCTTTTGTAATTGTTAAATTAACAGGAAAAATAAAAATTACAAAATCGAGTATGAACAGTGATGCATGCTGCCCCGTATTGGTTTCCTGAATGAAGAAAATGAAACCTAGTATCATACCGATACTGTCACTCTTGGTCTTGCTAGACTTTGTAGCTTAGCTTCATCTGTACCTTTCCCATGTAATTTTCTATTTTGAAACCTTTGCATGTGCATCATAGTTTTCCTCCAAATAAGGAAAAACTGAACCTTTCTTTCCTTTCACCCTTAAATTTCTCCCACTTGTTTTTTTTTTTTTGTTTTGTTTTGTTTTCAGATGATTCCTTTGTTAGACCAGTCACTTTTTGGATTGTTGGGGATTTTGATAAACCTTCAGGGAGACAACTGCTGTATGATGCAATTAAACACCAGGTGGGTAATGTTTTCAATTCAGCAGGTTAGCAGTGCTAATAAAGCAGCAGGGAGAGCCCTGAAGATCCCAGGTTGTGCTTTGTCCTGTTGTGTGAGCTGGAGTCATTGGTTCTCCCTGCAGGGTATCTAGCAGCCAGGCTCATCTGGTTTGTAATGGCTGGAGGTTCTCTGACCTCCTTGTGCCAGGACAGAATCCCTCCTGGCACTATGCTAATACAGGAAAGAAAATATGTTGTTCTGAGATTCTGAAGATGTCTCTGTTTTGGTTTGGAGGTGAGCATGACTGTTGTTCTCAGCTCTGACCCATTTGTTCCAGGGAGATAGCTGAACCGTAACAACAGATGTCTTACTCCCAAGTTACTGTTTTGCCAGACCTCTGAGCAGTGGCAATGGTCCTCTATCTCCTGTATATCATACCATTATCTAGAAGATTCCTGTCACAGTGGTGCCCACATGTAAACTAAATACTTGATGTGAAATGAGTTTGTTTGTCCTTTGCAACGTGCTGTTATTTACTTGATCTGGCATCTGGTTTTGTGGTTTAGAAATACAATGTGTCTGATACCGAGCTTAATGAAACAGACATACTTTTCAGTTAAAACACACCTGGAATCAAAAACTCTCTAATGCATGTTTCACCAAACACAGAAATCCAGCAATAACGTGCGGATTAGCATGATTAACAATCCCAGTGAAGATCCCAATAGCCAGAATACACTTGTTGCTAAAGCCATATGGGCAGCTCTACAGACACAAACATCAAATAATGCCAAGAACTTCATCACCAAAATGGCAAAAGAAGAAACTGCAAAAGCACTGGAAGCAGGAGCCGACATCTTAGAGTTTGCTGTTGGGGTAAGCATCTTTGTCGGTATTTACAAAGGCAGGCTGCCTCGCCTCTTCTAATGAATATTCAGTGTAGTAAGTTCATATGCAAGAGGTTCACTAACAGTGGAGAATAGCACTGTTGGTTTTGGTGGTATTGGGGTTTTTGGCTCTGAAAGGCACAATTACCAAAATACGATAATCACCTGAAAATGAAGTGAGTCCTCATACCAAAGCTATGTAATTTTGCAGTCAGAAGGAATGCAGATTCAGGATCTGTTCCAGTGAGTCAGTTGTTTCTTGGGGAGGGGCTAAGAGAGAACAATCATCTTTTTTTAAAAGCTGAGAAAAAAATGACAATGGCATTTCTCAAAGTAGCTTTAAAAACAAGAATTGCACAAGGACAGAAGAATGGAACAACTCGTCTAAGTAGCAGCCATTACTAGAGTGGTGACCCTTCACATCCTAGGTTGGGGTAATGTTTGACAATGATTGGCAACAACTAACTTTAAGACCATGAAGAAAAGGAGCCTGGGGATAAGTTTTAGCAAGGTATGAAGATGTAAGTGTGCAGAGGTGTGTTTTTTTTCCCATTTAACTGTCAAGTATTCTTTTTTTTCAGGGTATGGACATCAGTAATTTCAAAGATGCCTTTGAATCTCCCAAAGTGGACTTTATTCTGTCCCATGCTGTATACTGCAGAGACGTTCTGAAGCTGAAGAAGGGGCAGAGGGCTGTGATCAGCAATGGAAGGGTGAGATCAATCACCATAGAGTAAAAGAGATAGTCCACATGTGAAAAGTAAGCAGGCGTTGAGCAGGTGACTCTAGGGATCAGCCATAGAGTCTCAGCAGACTTTATGACCGCTTCCAGTTTTGGTTTGTTCTGACCTGCAGAGACCTCCTCTTTATACTGTGTGTGATTAGTTGTTGGTGTTTCATACAAATTCAGATCTCTCAGTAACAGTGTTGCATTATTGTTGGCAGTGAACAGAGTCCAGGGGGATGGTAAATTCAAAATCTGCTTCAGTCCATTGGGCAGAATGCTGCTGTATCTGGCCCTGATCAGGATGCCTTGGTCTCTCCTATCAGCTCATTTTGTAACAGCCACTTAGATTAGGTGAATCATGTTACCACAGTATATCACTGAAGATAATGAAACGAGCTGTCTGAGGCATTGCTTTGTCATGCATTTGCTAGTTAGGACAAAACCACCCAAGTCCCAGTCGTTGCTGTATAGCTGGGGTTAAACTGCCAGGGCATGAGCTGCAATATTCTTTCTCTCGTTACCAAAAGAGCAAGAATTGTCTCAGCAGCTTTTAGGCCTCTATAGGCTGGGGACTGAGACTTGCTGGAGTTTTGCTGGACTACTGGAATGGGCCTGGTATTCTACTGCCCTGTCAAGGTGTAGTATTGAATGTGTAACTTAATATGTCTGAGTTCTGCAAACTGAACACTTGGTGAAAATTCTTAATGTGCATTTTCTGTCTTAGTCTTGGCTCTAAATAGCTAGATTTATCTGTTAAACTCTGCTGCCACTGTCATTAATACTTGCCTAAATGCTTGATAACCACTGAGACTCGGATGGAGTATTTATTTTATGTATCTTTGGATTTTGTTTTGATGTAGCATTTACCTACTAATGCTGATCCTGCTTGTTTTTTGTAGATTATTGGCCCATTAGAGGACGGAGAGATGTTCAATCAAGATGATTTCCATCTCCTTGAGAATATCATACTAAAGACATCAGGCCAGAAAATCAAATCTCAGATTCAGCAGCTGGGATTTGAAGAAGACCTGTGAGTAAATGTGAAGAGGCTTAAAGAAGTGGTGGTATGATGGTAATGTGACTTACTGTAGCCTGGAGAAAGTTTTATCAAGTACAGCAGGTACCTGATAGTACCTGGTGCTTTAGGTGCTGGATAGGTGCTTTAAACACACGTGCGTGTGTTCATGTGGTCAAGGCTCAGGTGTTCAGAGGGGCAAGTGAGAAAGGAAAAAGATGCACATTTACTTTATCGTGTTTAAAGTGCTTTAGTGCCTTTTTCATCGTCGTTCAGTCTCCTGCAGTATGAGCTGTAACTGCATCCTGATTCAGGAGGCAGTTCTGAGAGTACCAGCAAGCCCTGCTGCGGTACTGTGCTCAGAGTTCATTGTTCTTCATTTATCTGTATCTGGTAGCAACCTGCTATGGCTGTCCCTTACCTCACACCTGAAGCTGGAGAAATTGTGGTGGCTGCAGCCTCAGTGACAAGCAGCAAGACACTGGGAAAGTGCCCCCATCTGTAGGAACTTACAATAGAACCATTCAGGTGAAGGCATGAAGCAGTGAATATATCGATACTCGCCAGGAGAGTCCCTGGATCACAGCAGCACGGGTGGCATCAGCCTGCTGCATTATCTCAGGAGATCAGGAAGTGATTTCTCGGGTTGAGGCAGGAGGATACAGGTGTGCTGAACAATTAAAAGAATGAACGTGGTGATGTGGCTAAATTCATCGGTGTTGAGCTAATGAAGTTCCACTCAAGATTTAGTTGACTCTGGTTGGTGACAGCTTTACCAGCTGAGAAGATGTCTGTCTGCAGAGGAGAGCTGTGAGATGTGCAACCAAGTGCCTTAAATTGCTGCACATCATTATATTTATTCCTCAAAATGTGTTCTGCACCGGATTCTCTTCCTGCTGCTCTGACTGGAAGAGAAGCCTAACTTTTCACTGGCATTAAAGCCTTCAGAGTACTTGTGGGTTTTCACCTAGCTAAATCTTAACTGACACGCTGTTTGAAACCGTTTGCCTCCAATACCTCAGGGTTTCATAACTCCTGTGTAGGATTACTATGGAATTGATTTCAAAGCAGAAAACAGCATCTGTGCACTGGAGCTCACAGCTAAGGTGGCAGATCCTCTCATATTTACAGCATTACTTTTTTTTCATGTTTTGTGCAGGAATGTTGTTATAACAGCATTCTAAACAGTTTTGCATCCATTGCTGTGTTGTAAATCAAAAAGAGAATTGTAGCTCATGGGGTACAGGAAGCTGTAGTTGAAACACAGTCTGGTTTTGGACAAAGCAGTGCGTTTTGGTTTGATGCTGCCAAAGTTGTTTTTAAAAAAGCTTTTTGAAGTGATCTGCTGCATTGGCAAACACTGCAGGACTTGGCAGACTTCGAGAGTTTTTACATTTTCAAGATAAAACACGTTCTTAAAATACAGGGCTGAAAATTTATGAGAAAAATAGAAAAGAAGAAATTGTCAGAAGTAATTCTCTTTCAATGGTAGGCTGCCTATGCCTCAAGCTTCTCCACATACAGGTTCACGTCCTAGTGCTTGGAGCTGCGGTGTAAAATGAGAAGACTGGTGCAAAACAAGGGTTTGGTCTGAATAGCTTGCAGGTCGGTGAAGCTCAGGAATGCAGTGCCTGTAGCATGGCTGACCTCTAAAATACTGGGTGTTCAGTATTCCTTACAGCTCAACCCTTTGGTACCCTTAGTAATAAAGCTGCAACCTGTTTAAATGAATGGTGGATTAACCCTTAAATGTGTTTAATTCTTCAGAGCTTGTGGAGAGAGAGGTAGTAAAGATGCTAGTTTCTGTTTATGAATTCAGTCCCTTTTCTCTCTCACTGCTACTGGGCAGGAATGTGTTAACTACACAAATTTTTTGAGTATCTGTAAAATTCTCCTTTTTTCTCTGCATTCTTCTTTTCAGTGCAAGTGAGTTGGTGATGAAAGTGGATGCTCTTCTTTCTGCTCAACCAAAAGGAGAGGCAAGGATTGAGTACCACTTTTTTGAAGAACGATACAGGTATAGGATTGCTGGTGTTTGCTGAGCAGTGTGCTTTTCCTTGTCTTTAATTCTCCATGGTTTTAAGTGGCATTTATCTTCAGAAATTAAAAAATAATGCAAGTAGCAATAGAGAAGTTCCGAGCTGTTTTCAGGACACAGTGAGATTCCAGGAATTTTGCCTGTTTACCTGTCTCTATACACATATGTGGATATATGGTTGTTTATCTAGTTTCAGAAGACACATATTAGGAAGTAATCTGCCTTTAGAATGAGATGGATAGTGGGTTTCCTATCTTTATCCAAACATTTGATGCTTGAAAATTATTTCTTCTTCTCTTTAGTGCAGTTAAACTGAGACCAAAAGAGGGAGAGACATACTTTGATGTTGTGGCTATTGTTGATCCTGTTACCAGAGATGCTCAAAGACTCGCACCATTACTTTTGGTATGTACACAATGTATTTTATGGCAGTTCCAAACATTTATCTCAGCTCTGCCATTTTGGAATGTTGTCTTCCTCTTTTACTGGATGCTGACCACTGACCAGCCTTCTAATAGTGTATCTGAGTTGCACAATACATTTATTAGTGGGAAAGACTAATTACACTATACTACACACTAACCAGATTACCATACAACTTTTAGTTTCTTGAGGAAGAAAGTCCCTGCATCCCCAAAAGACAGCCTGTAATGTGAGGGGGCAGGTTAACTGTTCTTCTTAAAAACCCTAATTAAAAGGTTGGTATGGCAAAGCAAATAAAGAGAAGGGAGGACTGAGACTGACCAGGTAACCTACCCTAGTTAACATTTTTAAGGGATGTTTTTTTCCTCACTGTGCTTTAGGTTTTGAACCAACTGATAAATATGAACCTAAGAGTATTCATGAACTGCCAGTCCAAGCTTTCTGATATGCCACTGAAAAGGTAAGCAGTGCTGTGCCAGGGTTAAAGAGAGAGGGAAAAGCCTCTCGGAATGTGCAAGCATGGAAACAGTCACACGTCCTGTACAAGCCTCTGTAACTGCTTTCAGCTCTTTTATGTAATTTGTGGGTAGTGTGAGCTGTTTTACAGGTTGGATGTGTTTTTATTTGAGACATATATAAAAAAGTTAAATAACTTACTAATCTTAATAGTTGAGTCTTGCACGTTCTGGTTGATCCTTGAAGATGAAAATTCTGGCCTGTTCTAAGGTGAACACAACCTGGTTTGCTTTGGACAAAGCCTCCTTATGGTAGAAGGAATAAAAATCTTGTATCAGGCTTCCAGAAGACACTGGAGGTCTGGGAAAGCTGATGCCATCAGCAAGTTCAGTGAGAGTGAAATATTTGCAACATTTTGCAGAAATATGTTGTAACTGTTTCTCAAATTTCAGCTTTTACCGTTATGTTTTGGAGCCGGAGATTTCTTTCACGGCAGATAACAACATTGCTCCAGGACCAGTCGCCAAGTTTCTGGATATGCCCCAGTCTCCACTGTTCACTTTGAACCTCAATACTCCTGAGAGCTGGATGGTGGAATCTGTCAGAACCCCCTATGACCTTGATAATATTTACTTAGAGGAGGTAGGAGAAATCAGTGTGTTCCTATTACTGCATTAAAATGGTAGTGTTTTTACAGGGGCTATTTTTGTAATGGGAAAGAAATGTAGAATGTTAAAATGCTAATGAACATAGAACTGTGGATGTCAGGACCTTTTACATTTGCAGACCTATGAGGGGCTAGGGTAGAAGGAGGACTTAAAAATGCAAGAAAACTGTATGTACAAGCTGATGATTCTCATTAATCTTTAATGGGTTTGAAAATTAAGCCTAGTTATTAACCTCTTGCTGTTAGCAGTTAACTTTAGTCTAGTAACAATGGGCTAATAAGTGGCTACAAAGCACACTACACCGACATGTTAAGATGGGCACTAAACCCACATATATTAAAAGGCAGAAAATCCCTGTTCTGATTTCTGTTTTCCCAAAATTTTTGTTTTCCCGAAAAACAAAATTTAGGACTTGAGGGTGCAGTGCTAAAGAATGGATGTTTACAGAGGTGTTCAAGCAGTCTTTTCCCTTTAAATGAGCCCTTATTTAGTCGGCCTTGAAGAACTACAGATACATATATAGCAAAGCCAGTGATTTTGCATGTGTAATGAGTATATGCAACAGATGCCAGACGGCCAGGCTGGAGGCTGCACTCCTCTGCACAACGAGCACAGCATGGGCAGTGGCAGGACAACCTTCCTCACCCCTGTGCTGCAACCCTGGCCTGGAGGAACCACCTCTGGAGTGAATTTTGGGCTCTAGCTGGGTGGGCAACTCCTGCAGTACAGAAACATGTCTCTGTGTGTGCAAGCCTGTCAGACCCTTTGCACACAGGCCTCCTGAAAGCAACAGCAACAGCCCTCCAATCTTGTGCTCACTGCAAATGGGGGTTACTTTCTCACTGACCTTCCCATTACTTGTAATCTTCTTTTGCTTTTGCATCTCCAACAGTATTTGGGAATGTGGAGCCATATAGTGATGGTCTTGCCCTTTTCTTTTCCTAGCATCCTCCCAGTTGAGATAGATGTAAATCTTTTTGGTCAGGCACACTTAACAATATGCATTCGTCACTCAGAAGAGCTGAGCTCTCTGAGCCTTTCTAGGTATTTGTTTAATAAAATTACTCTGGTAACATAAAATATGTTAAATGCAATTACTATGGCTGTTTTAGAGAGTAACTAATCCCTAAAAATTTGCACTTTAGAGCAAGTGCTGAATTCAGCAGTATTTCCTCCTTACAGCTGGATAACATTGTAGCTGCAGAGTATGAACTAGAGTATCTGCTTCTGGAAGGACACTGCTATGATATTACTACTGGACAGCCACCTCGGGGACTCCAGTTTACACTGGGAACTTCAACCAATCCTGTCATCGTGGATACCATTGTTATGGCCAACTTGGTAAGAATTTGACTGAAACTGGCAGTAACTCACAATCACTTGCACGAGTGTGGGAACCAGAGGATACAAAGCTCTATGTGGGAATTTTCTTTCTCGGCTCAGTAGCTATGCTGTGAAAGGTGTGAAGCAGACAGGAAAATGCCTTGTGCTTTTATGCTTTTTTTATAAATTATATTTTTAAAAGCAGACTGTTCCACGTATGGAATTGTGTGCTTTTGAGGTGCCTGTACAAAACTGGATGGGATACTGAGGCATCACCACAAATGTCTGTATCTTCTATAGGTTTAATCATCTAAGTCACAGGAGAAAATCCAAGACTTGCATAAAATATCTGAATTTCAGCTTGTGGTATTTAAGTTCTGGAGAAGAGCTATCCTGTAACATATAAACTACATTACTACTTGCTGCTGTAGCTGAAGTGCCCGTCTGTAGAGCTTCAAAATGCATTCAGATTGTGTCACCAAGTACTGTTTGGAAACGGACTCCCTCCTTCCTGAAGGCAGGCTTGTGCTGAAAAATCTTTGGCGTTGCACTGTTCCGGCCAGGACACCCCGAAAACTTTCTGTCACAGTGCTAGGCCTTTTCATACTCCTGTCTCTTCAGACAAAACAATGATTTTTCAACTGAACTTCTGGGGTTTTCCTCCTGCTGTCTGAGTTTTTTTTAGGCCTTATGGTTACGTTAATAAGCTGGATTACAAATAACTATTTTCAGATATACAACAGTGGGTCAAAATGCAGGACTGAAAATCTTGTTTGTCTACACTTGCTTTCTCTAGAGCAGAAAAATACCCTTTTTGCTTTACAGGGTTACTTCCAGCTAAAAGCCAACCCTGGTGCATGGACCCTAAGACTCAGAAAGGGCAGATCTGAGGATATCTACAGAATTTACAGGTAGGACAGTATATGGAATGCTTCCATTTTTTTTCTTGTGAAACTTTTGAACAAGGTAGGCATTGTAACGTGCAAATCTAACAGTTTGCTCGCCAAACTGCAGTGAACTGAACAGCAAATGCTGTTTTGTACTTAAAAGAATTTGTGTGAGATTAAATAAATTCATTCATTTTAAAATCCCAGTATGTTCAAATACATGTAGCTATTACTTTATGACATGTCTCAAAGCTGTTTTACAGTGCTAAGCCTCAATACCATGCAGAAAAATGTGTGGAAGAAATAACGAATGTATTTTTGCATTGGAGTAAGGGTCAGTATTTTATTGTATTTTCAGCCATGATGGCACAGACTCTCCACCTGAAGCTAGTGAAGTTATTGTTGTTCTCAACAACTTCAAAAGCAAAATTATTAAAGTGAAGGTGAGTTTAAAAACAAACTACTGTTGCTCTTAGAAAAGACTTTTTGACTAATAGTGGGGAAGAAACTTCCATTAGGGTCTGCTGATGATCCCTAGCAGGTTGCACAACGTTCACATCACTGCATCTACAGTGAGGAGAATTATCTGTACACTTGGTTTTGGGTCACTGTTGTTCCTTTTGTACAGCCATGAGAAACAATTATACATCTTACTGACTTAGCTGTGCTTGAAACTTAAGAATAAAACCAGCAGTTAGTTTTGTATGTCCTATATATGTTTAGTAATAAGCACTGTAGTCACTGAGCCAGTATTTTATCAACTACAAATTAATTTACTCATCTGGTAATATATTTTCTATCACTTTGCAGGCTAGGTGAGAATATATTTTTTTTAAAAAAAGATAAATTAATAATCTGCTATCTCTGAAGGTTGCCTCTCAGATAATGACATAGCTGAAAAGTTTGAGGAGGACAAGCAATTCATAAGTGGTGGTTTTAATAAATCCAGTTCACAATTCCTCACAGGATTTATTTGTGCTAGAGTAGTTCTAGGATGTTCTCCCAATTTGCTGCTTTGCTTGTGTGTCTTCCAATAATATCTCATAGAAGCAGGGTTGGGGGTGTTGGTTTTTGCAGGTGGGGTTGATTGGTTGGAGGGTTTTTCTTTGCTGGTCAAGGATGGTTACTAAACACCTCTCACCAAGGCATTTTAACCATCTAAACTAAAATGCCTTTGGTGACTGAAAAAACCTTGCATTCTGCTGTGAAAGCATCAGTTCAGTGCTGAGCTGTTTCTCCTGACCGCTTAGGTTACCTCTCAGCTCTCGGGACAGATTTCAAACAGACCTGAACAGCCAGTGTCAGAGGAATACTCCAGCTGTTGCCCCAGGGCCTGGTTCTGCTCACTAAAGCAAGGGTTTGCTTTACAGGTTCAGAAAAAAATAGACATGATGAATGAAGATCTACTAAGCGATGGTACCAGTGAGAATGAATCTGGATTTTGGGAATCTCTCAAATGGTAAAACTAATTTAAAAATAACCTGCAAGTATCTTGAAACTGGAAAACTACTTCTTGATACAGTTACATCTGTGATACTCTGTTCCCCAGCCTTCTATTAAGACTGCTTGGATTTAGGTCCTCTTACTCCTTCTGTTGTAGGCCCACCCTGCTCCTAGAGAATGAGCTTTGCATCTGCTTCCCCTCCCTTTTCCCCAGTGCTCCTAATGAGCCTGAAAACATTGTTTGTTTCCAGGAGCTGCCTCTCAGCCTGCAGTCCTTGCATGGAATAGGTCTTCATACATAAGGTGCTGGATCTTCCACATCTGTGTCTGCAGCACACTGCCTTGTAGAGGACACTGACCAGTGTGAGGGGACATTTAACCAATGCTGTAGCACTTGATGGTCTGTTGCACTATTCCCTACATATCTGGGCTATGCTATCTTGTTAAAACACGATTGTCCTTTCAGGGGATTCACAGGAGGACAAAAGAATGAAGATGTGAAACAAGATAAAGATGATGTACTAAATATATTCTCTGTGGCTTCAGGACACCTATACGAAAGATTCCTACGGTTAGTTCAGTATTTTTGGTCTGGGGCTCTCAAATCGTAGATGTGCTCTACTTTCCACAAGGAAAAAGGTTGGAATTTTCAAGAATACATATAGAAACCAAAGAATCCAACAGCTCTGAAATCCTCTAGGCTTTGCTACTGTAGTCTAGGAACTTCTGTCTGCATAACATTCATAAGTTCAAAAGAGACTTAATCCACAGTATCCTGCTGTCCTAGAATTTTCTCACTACAGTATAACCAAATACATATTAGTACATCTGTCTTTGGTTATATTGTAGTGAGAAAATTAAGAAGATATAGAGTAAGTTATAGATGCTTTGGAGAAGAATATGAACTTTTGTTTTCAAAGGACTGTGAAACCTGTTTTATCTTCATGCATGAAGATTGGTTACCTGGCACATAACTGCAGTTAAGTCTAATAATATACATCAGCAGTTTGTCATTTGTTCCGCCACTGACCTCTAGTGGGTGACAGCTCTTCCTCTAAATGCTTTTTTTCCTTTTGATAGCATAATGATGTTGTCTGTGCTGAAGCATACCAAGACTCCTTTAAAATTCTGGTTTCTGAAGAACTACTTATCGCCTACATTCAAGGTTTGTAACTAATTAGAAATTCATTCTATCATGGGGAAAAGCTTAATAAAAGAAAAAAGTAAAGTTGCAACTTGTGCATCACACTATAGTGTAAACATATGTACAGTTACCTGTCTGTTTATCTTCTGTTTTGACAAAGCATCAAGTTGGCATAAGCTGGTGGCTCTGCCTAGAAAGTTTTGAGAACTGACGGGCTGACAGCAGACTCACGCCAAAGGCAAATATCTAAGAGAACAGCACATATTAGGAACATTGCACTTGAAAGTAGCTGAATTATTTTTTGTGTGACTTGCATGATAAAGGTATAGACTTTAGGATGAAATCCAGGGCTATAAACTGACACCGAATACCTAAGGGCTGAAGGACTGTGGGACAGAAACTGACAAGCAAGGGCTATGACTAGGCAAGGGGAAAGCTTCCTAAGAGGAAGCTCCCATTGAAGCCATGCGTTAGCCTGATGTGAGCACGAGTGGTGCGTGGTAGTGATGTGGGCCCTGGATGAGCATACCTGGGAATACTTGTCACTTATATGTGATACACCAGAAAACAAGGAGCAGGATTCAAAACACAACTCAGACATAATCTGATGTTGAAGTGCTCTGGGATTTGCACCTTTTAACATTTAACATTAGGAAGTTGCATTTCTTAGAGGATCTTGCCTGTTCAGCTTGAACTTGGGGAGAATAATTGGCAGTGTGCCTGTTGCTGCAACCACAGGCTGTGCTGTGACACTGTTGTTACTGATCAACTCTTGGGGTGATGCAACAATACAGTCCCCCCTCCCTTTGTAACGGGTGTGTTGTACCAGCAACTCTCCCAGTGCCAGAGGAAGCCCCACAGAACACAATGGTGACTGATCTGACAGTGGGCCAAGTTGTTCTAGCAAATGGTCTCTCCCAAATCTTTTCTCTCATGTCATTCTCATTTACACTGCTTTGTACAGCCCTAGAAAATTTCCCCATCTGAAAAATTTTGCTCATTGAGTAATGCATTCTTTTAAACTGATCTGCAGATGACTATAAAATGGCTCATAAGTGATGGAGTTGTCTTATGATAACTGGCTTTACAATCTGTACTGATTGTTTGGTTTGAGCTTATGTCTTCATTTGAATTTACAATGAAACTGTAGTTATTCTTTGTGGTATTTAATTTTCTAATGTCCTATGCTTTATTATAGGACTGAAGCCTATCTCTTGTAATGCACTTTTCCCTGCAGAGGAACAAAGAACTGAGATAAGCTACTTTTTTCCCCCTCCCTCTGCAGGAGTTCATCCCATACATGGCAGAGAAGTATAATTTCCAGTATGAGCTTGTCCAGTATAAATGGCCACGCTGGCTGCATCAGCAAACGGAGAAACAGCGCATCATCTGGGGTTACAAGATCCTCTTTCTAGATGTGCTCTTCCCCTTAGCTGTTGATAAAATCCTGTTTGTGGATGCTGATCAGGTAACACAGAGGCTGGATTACTTCATCTTTTCCTTTTCTCTGAATAGTATGTTCTTGAATACAACTGCTGTATTATTGGAAAGGTTGCAAGTCTGAGCCCTTCACAGGTGTGACTGAAGGTCGATTCTGTAACTATCGCATACTTCAGTGAATTCTGTTTTTTCTGCCCATTCCCACAAAGGCTGGTTTTGTTGGCCTGCCTTTTACTTCTGTCTGGCTCCTCATTCACTCACTGTGATTCCAGCTAGTTTGCCAAATAGATTGTTTCACCCTTCCCTCGTTCCAGTTCTGTCTGTTCTCTCAGCCTGTGGATTACTTACCACATACGGTGTTTTCCTAAGTTGCCAAACACCCTCCCACCCCCCTGCTTTTAGCTTGGCCAGATCTGTGTGGCTTTTGGAGGAGCCTGCAGGCAGACCCCTCCCCCATGAAGTCATGCCCTGCTGCAAAACACAAGGGGCCCATAAGGCTTTTTGTGCGCTTGCTGCCCGGACACTTTGACAGGACGAGATGCATGTGCAGTGGGAACTGCCAAAAATATGCCTGCAAGAGCACGTATGAAACCGAGAAGTACAGACTACCAAGGTGTAAGTATAAAAGGCCTTAGGTGTTCTGGCACACGTATGATATGATCCCGTGTCAGTTAAAACCATTCCAACTACAGTATCACCTAGGATCAACTTCCAGGTACATCGTTCTCGTCTCAGTGTTTATAAAGGAGATACTGACACCTTTATTCCCACCAAAGTCTAGTGTTACTACTGCAACACTCAAAAAGTCAGTAAAAGCCTTCCTCTTTGAAGGGTTTGCAAAGTTTCAAGAGAATATAAAGAATCCAGTAGAGTTCATGTATAGTGAGAATTCTTTCTGCTTGTTAAGCAACAATTTGGTGCTTCAGATGTGAAACCCCCACCAGATTGTTTTAAGCTCTATTTTAGTTGCTCAAGCTCTAAGGGCAGACACCACCTTCTGTGCCGTGTTTCTGTACAACAGATAGATACATAATGCAACTGACCACTGAGTGTAAGAGATAATTCTTCCTTTAACTGTTTGCTCAGTTGGAATTAAAGCCTGACCACATTTCCCTTCAGATTGTGCGCACAGATCTAAAGGAATTAAGAGATTTCAACCTAGATGGTGCTCCTTATGGATATACTCCTTTCTGTGACAGTCGAAGAGAAATGGATGGCTACAGGTTCTGGAAATCGGGATACTGGGCAAGTCATTTAGCTGGAAGAAAATACCACATCAGGTACTGAAGAATTCATGGGTTTGTTTTGTTTTTTGGTTTTTTTTAAAATAGAGGTGGATAGTTTTTGCTAGTGCTTAGAATGAGCAGAAAACTAGCTGAGGTATTCAGCACTGCAGCAAACCACCGTGTGCTTATTGTTGCCTCTTCAAGGTTCTGCTGCTTGTGGTTCATTTGAAGCACTAGGGACCCTGAAGTTACTTTCAGTACTCTACAGCTTTTACAGATGAAGAACTGAAGTGTTAACTAACCAGACAGCCTCATTTCTAATAACAAACATTATTACAAATTTTACACAAAATTACAAAAGATGTTATTAACAAAATTGTTAATAACAACTGTTGGAGGAAGTGACCGCATGACAGCAAAGCTAAGATCTGTTGAAAATCTCTTTTTGTCCGTGCCATGACCTTGTTAAAACTACTTCCCTGCTCTGTATTGGGTAATTTGCTGTTCTGACACCTGGAGATTTGTTTTAGCATCTTTTATCTTGGGGTCTAGTGGGGCTGCAGTAAGTAAGTTACCCATCAGCCAAATGTCATTACTAATTGCATCATCTCTACGTAGTGCTCTGTATGTTGTGGATCTGAAGAAGTTCAGAAAGATAGCAGCTGGAGATCGACTCAGAGGACAATACCAGGGTCTTAGTCAGGATCCTAACAGTCTGTCCAACCTCGATCAGGTGCGTGTTTATAGTGGTTGTTTTGTTTCACTGGGGTGTGATGGCAGGTTGGGACCTGTCCTTTCCTAGCCAGACTTCAGTCACAGCCAGATGCCAGTGGCACTCCCATTACATCCTGCATTCAGCTGAGGCAGGTACTGACAGCATCCAGTGTAACTCGTGGCTGGAATCACCACCTTCCCCTGTCTTGAGACTATCAGATTCTCCAGTATACACCCCAGACAAATGCGTAACCCAACTGGGTACTTTCTGGAGCTATCTAGCTTCAGAGTGCTCTACTGTGCACTGGCTAGTAACACAGAAGTAAGGCTTGTACCGTGGTGGATGGAAAAAGTAACAGAAGTGTTTTAGTCAATTAAGAATAGTCTTTCAGACTGGTCCACTAGCAGTCTGATACTGAATTCATATTAGTGCTTTAATAGTGTTTGCTAAATAACTCATTTCCAACAAAAAAAAAAAAAAGAAAAAGAAAAGAGAGTAACAGTTGCAGCATATGGGGCTTTTTCCAAAGACCTTTGGAAGGGAACAAAAGGTTGAGTCATCATTTTTTATTTGCACTGGAAAAACCCCTCTTTACAAAAATGTGGCTGGGGGGCGAGTGTTGTTCATCACATCCTTCAGTAACTGCTACTAACTTCTATACTTCACAACAGGATTTGCCTAACAACATGATCCACCAGGTCCCAATCAAATCACTCCCCCAGGAGTGGCTGTGGTGTGAAACATGGTGTGACGATTCCTCAAAGAAGAGAGCAAAAACCATTGATCTGGTAAGTGTGACATGGCCCTCTCATTCTTATGTAACAGTAATTAGTGGCCAGATTCAGAGGCACCTCCCTACCTCAGATCAAGGCACCTTACCCTGTACTGTCACTTAACTTTAGCTTCTCTATTTCTCTTATCTGGAGCAGTGGCTGAAATACCGGCATGGGGTATTCCTTACCACCAAATGGGTTCCACCTGCCTCTGTCCAGTAAATGAACCATGTTTAGGCAGTAAGCACCTGACCAGTTGGTGTGTTTTGTTTGCAGTGTAATAACCCAATGACCAAAGAGCCCAAGTTGCAAGCAGCGATGCGTATAGTTCCAGAATGGCAGGACTACGATCAAGAGATCAAACTGCTCCATAGTCTTTTCCAGAAAGAAAAAGAAACAGGAACACCAGCTAAGATGCCAGGACAACACACACATGGTAATCTTTTTGACTGTGACTTTCTCCCACCTCCTTTAACAGGGGTTCAGCCATGTACTTGCTCACTGTAGGCTTGCACAGTGCAGAGGCTTGTGGGGAGGAGCTGTTAGTTGTGGGGTAATTTAATGGGATGGAAAGGCCTTGCTGAGGGAGGCTGGTGCAATTTCCCCAGTACTAAAACTTACGGAACAGAGCGCCGCATCAGGCCCTCACTGTTGTGGCACTTTTATGAGCTTGGCCTTATCTTAACCCATAATTGAAGTGCTGCTATACACAATGGGCAGGAATTGTTCTTCAGTCCCTGGTAACCTTGCAAGGAACAAGTCTTTGGGGTTTCTACACTAATTTTCAAACCAATCTGCCAATGGAGGCAGCTGGTACTGGAGTACTCATTTTTCTCTCCTCTTCTGCAGATCCAGCAGCACATGTGGAATTATGATCCATGGAGAAAAACTCAAGTTAGACTGTTTCATAGACAATTTTTATATTGAAAGCTAGTTTTTTTCCGGTATGTCTGCAAAACTGCTGAATAATTGAATGGGATGATGTATGCATTTTTATTACTTGCCTTCGGGTTAATTTCTGCATATGAAATAGAATCTGGATTGCTGGAATTAGCATTACTGTTTTTTGCACCTGTGGTGGAGATGAAAGAGCCCATGATGGAATTCAGCATTTCAGACACAAAACTTCAAAATCCACTGGAAAAGTCGCAACCTGTTCCTTCAGCTGTTGCCACCTCCACCACTGATGAAGATCCTCCTAACCTCAGATCTAACTTGAGAGCCTGGAAACCATAGACCCATTGATCCGGTGGCTAGAACATAAGTCCTAACCTCGACCGATGGAGGAAATTTTTCCAGGTAACATCAAAAGACTCAGATTCATGCCTTGAATTCAGGATACTGTTTTATCTACAAGTTTTAAAATGGTCAGAAATGCTTCTCAGATTTGTTCAGTATGCTCCTGACTTGTAACAACTCCAGCATTACTCTGATTTTCTATTTCCCATCTTCATTACTGCCCAACTTTTGAAGGTCTGACTTAATGTAAAACTACTACAACATGTTTAAATGCCTCTCCAAATCCAAATACCTATGCTTATGAAGTGAGCAGAACCTGAATTTGACAGCTTAGTTCATCCTGCCCCCCGCCCCGACTTGAATCCAAGTGCCCTCCTTCCTTCCAGCTCAGCATTTAAATCAGTCTGCAAACATGGTAGGGCCTTACTGTTGCTGTGGTTCACTGATTCATGAATGTGTTTTGTTTATGAAAAATCTGTGGAAGTTTGGAAGTTTCTCATTGTGGAAATTACATTAACTTTATTTTTCTTCAAAGAGGTGTCATTTCAATAAAAACTTTGGAGTTGTTAGGTCTCAAGCTGTAGTTCCCACTCAGTCCTTCGATCACTCTTGCTTGCACACATTAGTGTCCTAATTTGACTTTGGGGTTTCTGAATATTTTACTTGTTATTTGTGCACGGAATGTAGACAAGAGAATTTTTCCCTGCAAAGATCAGTGACCCTGGGCTGGTTTTATTATCATATTCATCTCTTAATTTTTAAGGTGATACTGCCACAATTCTGTGTTACATTTGTAACTGATGGAAAAAACAAACAAACAAATTCTCAAGGCCTGTTTCCCTCAGTCAGAGATTATTGTCTGCTCCCCAGAACACTAAGTAGTCAGAGTTGAAATACAAGAACTAAAGTAGTGTTTCTAGTGG
This sequence comes from Heliornis fulica, assembly GCA_013399135.1. NCBI lineage: Eukaryota > Metazoa > Chordata > Aves > Gruiformes > Heliornithidae > Heliornis > Heliornis fulica. The sequence continues at coordinate 211,483 of VXBZ01012561.1, read as the reverse complement.
TAAAATAGAGCTCCCTATGCACTGCTTCCGTAGAAGTCCAGACTGGGATTGGTTCTGCCTCCCATGCTTTTATACAGGTAAATCTGTGCTGTAAGAGATTCACACTGAAGACAGATATCCTGACTTAGGGTTTCTAAGGAGAGTATCTTGTATTATACATCCCATCGATGTTTTGGAGGAATCTGAAAGACAGTAGCTGTAACAGTTACCCTGTTCAACAGAGCAATGGAACAGAAACACAGCTCTTCTCCAGTCAGCTCAAGAAAGGCTCCAAATCACAACCCCAAACTCTTAAAAATAAAAAAGGTATTAAAAGAACGAAATAGTGGGGGTCCCTTAACCACACCCAGCAGTCTGTAACACTGCACCTACGCCGTCTGGGGCTATCAAATGTGGGTAATCCTAGAAAGGGAAGGGAAAGGACAGTTTATAATCTCCCCTCTCCCAAGGGCAAGCTGTGCAGACAAGGGGTCTGGACATCACACCATGACCTTAGGGACTATGACTTAGTAGCTTAGGTATTTTCCACTGGGTGGGTTTTGAAATTCAGTCTCCCTGATGCTCTGTGAACTACAAGTGGCTTATCCTTCCCCTCAACACTCCCTGTTAAGGACAAACGGACTTACATTACACTAGGAGGATATTTTTCAGGTGTAAAACCAAAAATGTGCCTGCTAACAAATTAATTACATACTATGCTATTAGCCTATTTTAAACAGATAAAACAGCACAGGTAAGGTTACCCTTTAGTCTCTTTGGGCAGAGAGAATGGTGCAGGACAGAGGTGGGCAGCAGTGGCACCCCACAGATTCATCCAGGAGTGGCAGGGGCAGAAGGGGAGAATCACTTGGGATGGCGGAGGGAAGAATCTGCTTAAGCCCTCAGAACAAGAAAAGTGCAAGTTTTCTGCAAAACAAGACCCTCTCTATCTCAAACCATCTCTGGCTTTGGGTTGGTTTTGGGGTTGTTTTTGGTTTGGTTTTTTTTTTTAATATTATTAGAAGCCAGAAGATGGAGAATAAAGTAGCCTATTGAATTCAACACAGTGCTTACACCGCTGTGTTCAGAGGTCAATACGAAAACCTTTTTCTAAATGAAATGTCAGTTACAGAATTATAATTTTTAATTATGCTCCTCCATTCTAATAGTTAATATATGCACTTAAACACCCACACTGCAAAGCTGCCTGTTTTTTTCATTTTAAATTATAACATCTAGCAAGCCATGGAGAATATTTTTGTTCCCTCTGATTAAGAGAGGCTGTGCTCTTCTGTTCAGCTCTTAAGGGAAAGAAAAACAAAACCAACAACAAACCAACTCATGATTGATACAAAAAGAAACCAGAAACATGTAATTGTGAGATCTTGTACCTTTTGCAGTACTCAAGAGTCCTGAACCTTTCCTAAAGTACATTATTAGATGCACGTGGTATTAGTCACTCTGAATGTGAACTACTCCATTTTTTCCTGGGAAGCTACTATGTATTGGCACACAAGCATAACAATCATGGAGGAGAAGTCACTTGCTTGTAGTGCTCCAATGGACCTTAAAAAAAACTTCTGATGGCTCTAGAAATCCAAACAGAATCTCTGAGTAAAATGAAAACGAAACAGATCCAGCTGCTGATCTTCTCACTGATGGCCTGTTCCTAGCAAGGCTGGTAAGAAAAAATAGCAAGTGTGAAGAGATCACAACAGAATTTTGGATTCCTTGGACTGGACAGGCCATGTCTGTGGCCAAGCGATGACGCTGTTCCCAACCCCTGTACACAAGCAGCTTGTCCTCCTGGTGAGAAGGTCACACTTAAGGATGCCCAGTACTTTATTTTAAAAGGACGATTTCACTGCCTTACTAGAAAACAAATAGCAGAGAAATATGTTTTCAAGATTTCTCTTTCATTTAACTATCAGGGGGTGGGTTGTAAAGGAAGTTAAAAAGGGGTGGGGCATGCACAAATCAGTAAATAGTGACAATCTTGGGAACCAACACTTTTTTAAAAAATATGAACTGTTTTGCATAGCCAAATCTTCTGTAGTCTGTTCAAGAATATTCTGTAACTAGGTGTGGCGCTGATACCGACTGACCCCAGGTACTGGCAGTTGTTCTTGACTGAATGTTACCTGAACTGAGACGATGGTGGGTTTCCCACCACAGTGGCCACAGAGCGCTCTACCGTAATAAAAGCCTTTTCTGTTCATTACCCACGCCTTGTGTCAGTTACTTGCGGGCTGACAGCTGATGTTTCACGGGAGCACCTTCAAGTACATCCTTGCACTCAAGCGCTGGGGCACAGTTAAGGCTTCCAGAAAGGAAAAGTAAACAACTCCTCCGAGCTGGTCTTGTACACATCGTATTAAAGTAGCCGCTAAACTAAGACTCTTCTGTTACAGAAACAATAGACCTATTTTACATTTAATGTAGATTTGTACATTTTTCCAAGTCTACCTACTAATAACTAACAAAAGTGCTTCTATATCTGTTTTCTCCATTTCCTAAGTTTTACACTGCTACATTCCTAGTAAGCATTCAAAACCTCTAGTGCCTCTCAAATACTACTTCCAACTACAAAGCTGGGCCCGGGTCTCTTTTCAGAGGTGGGAACTAATTCCAAACCCTATGGGACCCTGGGAAAAGCCTTTCAACCACAGCATCTTTATTAGCTGAAGAGGTACAAGTTTTACACTGAAAGCCTAGTTGAACGCCACGGAAATATGTATGTAGTTTCCTACAGCTGGCTGTTTGCACTTGCAAACAGGGAGCTGAAAAGCAGAGGTCTGAGGTTACCAGAGAGCACTGTGAGGTGCAGGGGTACCTACAGAACCAGCAACACACACCAGTGGCAGCCTTGGGCCTATCAGATCTAGACTGGGTGAGCCTGGGACCACAGCTAAACTCCTCCCAATAGAGCACAGCAACACGCTCCTCACCTCTGCGTTCCTCTAATGAGCGGCAGCATTTGGGTTTGCTATTGAGAACCACCCTCCAGTGAGGGAGCGTGGTGCCCCCACCAAAGACTCTGACACAAAACAAAAGGAGCCATTTACTCAAAACAGAAATCCTGATAAACCAGGGTTGGCAATTACTGGGGCTTCTGGTTAGCTGGAAGTTCTTGCTGGGCCTTCACAAGCTTCTCAGGTCACCAGTCCTGCTGCTACCACTTGACAGTGAGCAGAGGCTGGGAGTGTAACTGCAAACCTTACAACTGGGAAGCAGAAAGAACACCAAGCTCTCTGGTCTTGTACCTCCATCCAGCAGCTCTATGGTGCCTCCATTACATACCTCCCCAGCTCACACATGTCCTGTAATCATCTTTAATTACAAGCCCAGCCTGATTTGCAGTCACTGCAGAAGTGCACCCCAGGACAGGAATTAAACTTGTGCCCTCTGGAACCAAGAGACTCGCTAATCTGTCATCTGCAGTGCAACCACTGACAACCCAACACAAAGCATGAGGCTCCCAAACCCTGCTGCTCCCCAGAGCAGCCCTGACATCACCACCAAAAGCTTCCATGACGCTGTATTTAATTTCCACCTTGGCTAAATACACACACCAACATTCAAAGCCCACCCACAAGGCAATTCCTCCCCACTTGCTCTGCCTGCCTCCTCTTTGCCATATAACTGCATTCACCCAATCAGGAGCATCGGGAGTGCATTATACACTCCATCTGTTTCAATTCAGCAGACTGATCTTTGCTGACTTGAAGATAATTAAAGAGCTCTCCCCCACTCTCCCTTTCTGTCTGCAGCATGTATGCCAGCTGCTTGCTGGAATCCAGATCACTGAACAGCATTCCCTAATCAGGAAACTCAAGGAAAAATCACTTCTCACTACCAGGGTTTACTGCTGACTAGACTTCATTAAGATCCCTTGCTGAGACACATTGCCTTGTGCTTGGAATACATTGAAATTGTTCCTTATTAGCCAACTTGGGGCTTGGTGAGGAATAGGAACAGTGTTTCTCCTGTGTGAAGACCTGGGATAAAGAACCCTGAAATATACCTGATAATGGCACAGCAAGGTCCCCTCCTGCTCCTGGGCAGCCCAGGAAACAGGGGATAAGCAAGCAAGCATCCTGCTGCTTCACTGCTGTTACACAGCCGAACACAAACACACCCAGAGGAGATGCAGGACCTGCGTCTCCAGTGCTGTGCCTGGAGGATATCCATATGCTGAGCCCGCAAGTGTGTGGGAAGCACCTTAGCCCACCCCCCACCCCCCCGCCGCCGGAAAGACCCCCTGGACACCACCACTTAAAAAGCCACAACTCCTAGTGACTGACCTTTTCCATCTCCCAGAGATAGGAGGGGAAGGACCAAGACTCAGCAGCTGCCATCTCTTAAAGGCGGGTGTATCTCAGCTGAAGAGGGAGGGGGGATGCTACATGTTTCTGCCACTCACACTTGGTGTATCTCCTTCCTCTGCCGAAAAGAGCAGGTCTCAGATCTTGGACTCTTAGTCTCCAACCTTTACCTGTAGGCGTTTATTTACTAAAATAAATACACAGTAAGGACTTCCAAAGCTCAAAGCACTTCCTTCAGCCTTCAGACTGTTTACTTGATATTCTCTGTTTTGATTGGTTGTGTGGTGGGTTGTTTTCTTTTTTCATAAAGAAAATGAAATCTTGGCACCAAAACTGGATACATAATCCAAGTATTTCAGGATCAATTTCATCAACAAAGCATAAAGAAAACATGTTTTCGTGCATGTGTATTTTTCTACATCCACACTCACTCTACCAAGTGTCGCCTTTCATGCCATCAAGCACCACAGGAGGCTGCCTACCCACCCCACTGAGAATTTCTTGTGAGATGCTTGTCCATTACAATCACTAAAACCCTTTGTTGACTCAAGAATACAGTCCCCCATTTGTTGGAAATCCTGTGTTTCTTATTCCTAGATGTGTAATTTCATATTTGCCTTACTGAAAAGCTTTTGTTGCTCCCCTCCAGAAAGAGGCCCCAAGAAATCAGCGTTGCTGTGTATGATTCACTGCTGCTCAACAGCTGTCGCCACAATTGCTTCCAGACCTCTTCGAAAGCACCGAACAGCACAGACCACTGCAGAGGAAAAGAATCTCAAACACCTATTTGATAGGGATTCCCACTGACTGTTAGTACTAAAACTTTGCTAATTGGTTCTTAATCCTTTTAACATATGCTCCAAGGATATGCTATATAGTAATTTGGAGCAACAAGGTAGGCTTTTGTGAAGCGTTTATGTATACGCCCAGTGCTGCTCCTAAACCCAAACCTCTGCATTCCTCAAAGTCACACTTGTTTCACAAGAACTATGTCCCATAAAACCCTCTCAAGAGTTATTTACGCTCTCAAGGCACTGATGTCCCAGAAGCTTCCTCTCTGTTTTGTTTCAGACAGATGGCTGGACAAGTAACTCACTGCTGTGCTTTCATGGAACAAGTGCCTTACCCTCCACAGTACAGTGAAAACTATCACCACTGGGTCAGGGCTTTCCCCAGTAATCTCATCACACTCTCTGTAAATACCAGTTATTGAGTTGCCCCTTTAGAAAAATCTTAAAATATCATCTGCTTAATGTGTACCACCCCAAACTGATGAAGATATCCCACTACTATCAATAAACAACAGCACGCCATTCTGATTCTCATTACATACAGCACACGCAGAGCTAGCAAGTATCCTGCTTTTCATTAAACAATTCCTCCATCTTCACCCAGAAACAAAATTAAACAAGTCAAGAACATTTTCCTAATGCTATACTCTTGTCCTTAAATTGAACTGTATTTAAGATGTGCTCAAGATTGCGTGTGTCTCTCCTGGGTAAATAAGGCCTTATCTGTTGCTATATTGGCAGCCGGGGAGGGCCAATTAGCAAAGACGCTGACCGAATTATGCTCCTACCCAGGAATGTGTCTGCAGCTCTGAATGCAGGCACGCTGGCAGGCTTAGATGGGAAAACTCCTCACTGCTGTTGATCTGTCCAGATCTCTGTAAGAACACATTGCTTTGTTTTCATAAGCCATTCGACTCGGGTGTTTCAAAAAACCCTCAAAAATACGAGACAGACTTATCAGTAAGTCTTATAAGTAAGAGGCTTTTGCTCTCTGGAACGTCATGTTTGTCTCAACAACACTGCAGTCTTCTGTCTTGAGAGGAGCCACCCGAGTGGCACCAAGTCTAGTGCCTTGATACAGCACCTACTGTTCCAAGATCCTACTGACCACATTTATCCAGATCACCTAAAGCGTGTTCGGCTTCTCATTCCTCCATCTCACTGCTGGAAAACCGTTCGGATCTCACCACACTGACAGTGCTGTAAATCATCTTCCAGTTGCCTATCTAAACACATGGCAATTTCACACATTTTAACGCTCGTGTCAACATTTGCTTTTAACTTGTACAGCCTTTTTTTAACTCCTTGCCACCACACCACTTCTCTCGCAGTAGCAGCTTCACCCTTTCTCACCTAACAAGAAAGCCAGGCTTCTTCCAAGGAGAAACGACCCTTTGGAAGGTGAACTTACAATTCACAAGTCTCTGTGGAAAGCTGGTTCCTCAGAATCAGACTGGTGGACTCTGAGGTAGCTTTTTTAGCTGTATTGTCCCTTTATTGATGCAACTGATGGAAATCACTCCGACCGTGCTGATCACTGATCTCTGCAGATGTTCCGACCCCTAGATGGAGCACTTGCACTGATGAAAAAGAACCGCCAGTGCCTGCCTACCCCTTCCCGGCAATTTCCAGCAATTTTTAAATTGGAAACTATTTGTCCCATGTGGTCTACTGTGGCATTCCGTTAAAGGAAAAGAACGAGAGCCAAAGTGCAAAGGCAGAAAGCTGGAGCTGAACAAGCTCTGCCTGGATCAGCCCTGAGTAGGATGCACACAGGCATGCCCGCAGCTGCACGCTGCTTGCTCCACACGTGTTAGGGCATGTAGTGTGTACTGTCTCTGAGAAGTACCAGGACATCTGCTAGTCTCGCTGCTATCACGTCATAAGGCTTTTCAGTGACGTTCAGATAGTAACCTTGAACAGATCTAACTGTTTCCAGAAAAATAAGCAGCCAAACAGATCTCCTTCTGGATCTATTGGGGGTGGTTCATTGTTTGTTTGGGTTTGGTTTGGGTTTTTTTTTTTACTATTTATTAATAATAAAGTCTTACCTTCTAAAAAGCTTTAATTTCACTTACCAGCAACCTTCTAGTGCAAATCAAGAGCCAATTTATTCATTCAAATGAAGACTATCGTTGCCTTTTAGTACTACACTAGAAGTAAGCCACCCCTTCTATATAAAAAAATGAATTTTATAGGAGAAATGGGATAGAAACACAGACTCTTTACACTACACTGAATCAGGTTTATTTAGTCCACTCTCTTGACTATGACTATCAGAGCATTTTGGCAAGAGCAGAAAAAAATATACAGAAGCCCCTGCATAGTTTGAGACTCATCTTTCTCCCTCCCACAGAAAGGACACTGGAAGTAGGGGCGGAAGTCTGTTCTTCTTATGTGAAGATCCTATTTCCAAGGCAAGCTGCTGCCTCACATCCCACTCTGGTAAATGCTTCTGCCTGGGGATCATGGGCACTTAAAGACACATACTAGAGCCTAAATCAAATACATATTTTCAAGACTTTCTTTCTCTGCACTGATATCACTCATAAATTTACTTTCTCTTGAAAGATGTGTCCTGAATGCCCCCCTCCCTTTTTTTTTTGTTAAAGCAACCAAAAGCAGGCAGTGCTTAAGCTCTGTCAGAAAAGCACATGCTACCGTCTGAGTGGCACCAGAGAGTAAAGCTGTGCTCTATCTACACTTAGATGCAAATCTTTCTGTCTGAGTTTGAGTGTCTTTCTGCTTACTTCTCTTCCTCACTGTCAAACATCCTGCCTCGCTTTGCTTTCCCTCTGCCAGGCAGCTGATGCATGAGAAACCTCCTGCCAGCTCATCTCCACAGAATAATAACCGTACCTGATCACTTTGTGTTGCTGATCCAAGCAAGAACTGCATTCTAAATGCAGAAATGTGATCCAAAGAGAGTGTCAGCCCTGTCATGCATAAGCTGAATATTTTAGCAGCTGCAAGTTGATTTTAAAAGCTCTTCAGCAAAGCCCAGGTATTTTAGGGATGAAGGTGTTAAGGAATGAGACATTAAAAAGCTCTCACTATAGGGACCCAACCTTGGAGCCATCTAAAAGCTGTCCAACTTACTTGCTCATTCATTTAACTTAAGGCTATAAAGCTTAATGCCTGTGTAGCAGAAAGCAAGAGAGAAGTGGCTCTTACAAGTCAGCAGCTGCTTGACACATTAACCAAAGCACTGACCAGTGTGCGTGCAGCAGGGATGCTCTGAGAAGCTCAACTATTGCCAGCAGACAGCACAGAACTCGAGGAAGAGATCAGGTGATTCTTTAGATACATCTCAGTATCCTACACTGTTGCTAACTCTTCTGAAAATCCTCACAATAGTCACATTTTTGTTTGTTATCCCTTTCCTGTCCCATGTTACAGTGGAATGACAGGGAAAGACAGTCTGTCTCTCTATGTCCGAACTTCACTCCTGGCAAGACTCATCAGCTTCTGGTATTTTAAGCAGAATTGATATAACTAAGAAAAGGCCATTCCTAGTCAGGGAAAAAAATCCAGCACATTTAACATTAAAAGATGACCCTCACATGGAGAGCTCTACCTAAATAACTCATACCTTACATCTGTTTTGCTAAATTTGGTGAACTGCAACATGGAGAGCTTGAACAGTGCACATCTATGTGCAGATATACCTCAGCATCCTCCAGCCAGGGTTGAGATGATAATAAGTACTGAAGATGAAGGCCACAAGAGCTGGAGAGAATCCACACCACCTGCCAACAGGTCAGATGCCCCAGCTCCAGCTCTCCCACGTCCCCTTTTAACATTCCCCCGAGGAGTACCACACACACTGTTCCTGACCTGCTCACAGCACAGCACTAACAAGCCCAGTATCCACACACCTCCCACCTTCCACCATACCCTGGGGAGGGAAGGCAGGAGTGGTCCCATGAAGGTAGAGTGGGGCTAGAGAAGATGAATTCCTGGGGCTTCGGAGGGTCTCTAAACAGAGTCCCCAGAACAACACAGGGGAGAACAAAGAGGGAGAGATACACAGCGTGCTTACCCCTCCAAACCCCAGAGGATGCAGAGGTCTGCAGGACCAGGAGAGCAACAGGAGATGACACATGACTGCAGGGACTGGAGAACTGCTGAGGGCATGTAGATCCAAATACAGCATAGTAACTGACTCAATTGAACTCTGAAATTGTGGCTGTGCATCTACAAGCCCTTGGGGATGGGAAAGAGGAGAGCACCTTCTAAAGAAATTGTACACAGGACTGCTAATTGACGTAGAAACTAAGAATATCCATCTTTCTCTTAAAAGAAGACAGGATTTTCCACAAATAAAACCCCAAAGAGCAACAGTCTCTCACCTTGGAGCAGCCACAGAAAGCCAGGTCCTAAAAATAAATGCTTTTCTGACTTCTTTCCTTTTATTTCTTTACTTTCCTCATATCTGAGCATGATACAGAGAGGAACCTGAGCTACAGCCTTTTATCATAATCCCACCATGGCCATCACATTCAATCTCAGACCCAAACTCCCTTCTGTCTGGATCTACAGCTTCCCGAGATCGTGTGGGAGTCAAAGTGCCTGGAACACAACAATGACCTACAATTTGGTGTCTTTCCAGGACATGGTTTGCTCTGCCCCACTAGAACATTCCCAGTTATGCCCATGGAGAAGAGGAGATCTCCCATGCTTTCTCCAGCAAGAGTTCAGAGGTGTCAGGCTCACTCCAGAACAGGTGAGCTGCGTGTTCAGAGTTTGTGTGTCACACAAGAACAACGAGTAAATAATTAAAGCCTTACTGAAATCACTACTCTGATAACAAAACTCCAAAGCAGAGGTGGATGGGAAGGAATTAATTCATCATCTAACTAGAAACAAACCACAACCCTCCCTAACCTAGTGGCAGAAGGCAAAGTGATCAAATAAAACCAATTGCACAAGAGAGATAAACACAATGCTGTGAAAACCACTATTGTTTAAAGATGGACTCACGATCTGAACAGAGACACATTATTTATTTCAACTATTTATGTCCTCTCTGAGTCTCTTTTGGCTCCAATTTGCTGTCACCAGCACGTTACAAGGTTATTAATAACACACAGCAATCCACAATCACACAAGTGAATTCTGTCCTTCTGCATGGCCCAGTGAGTAGTTATATATTTATTATACTTGGGGCTTTTTCTAAATGGCAGCTAATACCTGTACACATAGAATACTTCAAACCTGTAAAGCAACAAAAACAATTTGAAGTAATTTCTGGAGAAACAGCAAACACGGAAGTAGTCACTTGTGGATTTCAGTTCAGACAGTGGCCAAGAGGCACGACTCAAGCACAAGAACTTTGGTTAGCAAGTCCCATAAGAATACCTCCTCCATGATTCAGCCTTTGGGAGTCACAGCTTGCGAGAACATTTTCAACTGCTTGAATTTATAACAAAAAATGAACACCCACACAAACCAGGGAATCCACCAACTCCCATCTTCTCCTGCACCTGAAATGCAGTTTCAGGACAGAGAAGCTTCTCAGGAATGCAAGAAGCACCACTTACTCAGGGCCTCACTCCACACAATACCACCCAGCTCCATTCCCAAGTCTTGGAGAAAAGAATCCTGAAAACACAGCCCAAAGTCATGCTAGAGAGTGACTCCTAACAACACATGGCTAACTCCTGAGCAGCCCAGGAGTACATTTCACTGTTTGTAAACTGCAGGAAGGAGTAACAGAGATCCAGTCCAACCTGTACCTCGTTCAAGTGTAGTCCCAGAGAGGGCTGGGCCAATCCCTTTCCTTTCACCCATTGAATCAAACACACACCTTGAAAGCAAATAGATTCAGCAAGCTGACAAGATCAGAATAAATGTTCGGAGTTTTTCTGATGTGGTTGCTTTTTGCCAGGCCAACTTTCCAGGCAGGCTGACTCTAAGGCCACATAATCCCTACATGCAACAGAAGGAAAAGCAGTGGGAGCACAGGAATTTAAAAATAGAATTTAAAAAAAAAAAAAAAAGTCTATCTGTAATGGAAGGGCAGAGAGGGGGCGGTGGGACAGGACTGATTTTCCACAGCTGCTGAAAATTACATAAAATTAGACACGATGTAGAAGCAAATCCTTAAACCAAAAGTAAGGATTTACATGCAGCAAGCCTGTAGTTGCTATTGAGACTATAAATGTACTTCTGGATGCCTGAGCCAAGCCACCGCACTGACAACTGTCAGTTCCATTACAGCTCTAACCAAGCACTCTAGAAAGCCCCTATATATTCTTCTGGTCCCATGTGATATATTTGCATTCAAAGTATTTATCGAGCAGTCCCCACCTATTATTTAAACTCTTCTGAATATAGTACAGCAAAGTATGATCACATTCCAAACTGCACGAGTCAGTGCTATGAAATACAGAGAGAAAGCTAATTGTCACTGAACTGTGAGTTAATTAATGAGCAGAGGAGCAGAAGATAACATCAAGTACAAGACTGCCATCAGATTTCAAACTTAACAATGATACAGCTGAGTGTGCAAAACCAATATTTATTTGGACTGTTAAAAAGCAAAGGAAGGAAACTTCACTGTGATCCAGGGTCCTGATGCTGATTTAACATCAACAAAGGAACAATTTGTGACTGAGCTGAATGTTGCTTACCTGCAGGAAGGGTGCTACACCAACAGGCATCAGCTTCCAAGCATTTTCCGAGACCAGATCCAGAAGAGGTGTCCATTTTCTCTCTTATCAATGAGCCTGTAATGAAAAACAGAGCTCAGCCTAATCAGCAGTTTCAAGGTAATAATTTCACAGCACTCAGCTGCAGCCCAACTTCACAGCTCATCAGGTAGCAAGCAGAAAAATTATTTTTGTCCCAAATGTGTTTCTGTTCCCCTGGTAAAGATACCAGCACACAGATTTCATCACAGAGATCAACACTCTCACTGACTGATGACTACGGATTCTCACTCCAAAATACATCATTGTGTACAACAGCCTGTGTACACATGCTCTTCATACAGGACATATATATGGCCTGTGCACAGCAAATGTAGCATATGCTCAGCTGTACACAGAAAATAACTGATAACTGTCAGTTATGTCCGACAGTCACACCTCACTCACTAAGAGCTCTGCTACCTGACAACGTTCCCATCCCATGTTATTTTTTTCTGCAGCTCAACCAACATAAAGCAGGCAGATAAAACGCTTCAGGGAAGGCCTGTCAGGTTAGGAGGTTGGAATCACTCCATTAAGGCAGGGGTGGGTTAGGGAATGCCAGGCAAACCTCTCTAACCTGCAGGGACACCAACCTCTCAACCACTCACCTGGCAAACAGCACCTGGGAAGCTCTGATGTGAAAACAGTTCAGTCAGTCACAGCCCTCAATAAAGGCCTTACACCTCCATGATCCCTACACCTCTCAGCAGAGATTTTATAAAAAAAAAAAAACAAAACAGTTTGATTTAAATCTAAACTGGTCACATTTACACTGACTATGGGTGGGCCTGTCACTTTAACAGATGAGCTTCTTGAATAAAAAGCTGCAGATCACCAAAGTTCAGTCCTGCAGGGAGCTGTGCCTGCCTCAGCCCTGGTACAGCCACTCAGCACGCACCGCCCCGCGAACAGCCACACTGAAAGACCCTGCTCCCGTTTTTCTGATCGGACAGACCATAATATAGGTGGAATCCACAGGCTCCGAGGTTCACCAAGTTCACCAGCAAAACCTAACCTAATCCTTGCACAGTTAAAGCGTGCCATACAGCCATACACAACTGTCTTGGACAATAAGAATTATCAGCCTACAGAAATAACAACTGAATGCTACTGCTCTAGAGTGCCCATACCAAAGGTCACACCGCGGCTTTGTTTAGTCATATCCACAACCAGGAGGAACATCCAGAAAAAGGAAAGATGCACAGTGAATTCCCTGGAAACTGGCTGTACTGGAGCTTGTCTCTGTAACACTGACACTCTTGTTATCTCTTAAAATCTAATGCAGCAAGTCCAGAGCCACAGGTGTGGTCACACTCCTGCAGACAGCAGCACTGAGGGAAGGAAGGGGAGAGAGGGAAGTAAGGGCACTCTGGGTATCAGAGCAAACCCCGGGCTGGAGTAAAGCAAGAGGCTTTGCTAACCAACCCCTCACTCTCCATGACCCTGTAATTCTTCCCACCCTCCAACACTGGATGCTTCAGGGCTTCCCCCCGCACTGTCTTGCAAACACTACAGTCTCTGCAGCATGGCATGGGGGCAGAAAAGGTGAACACGAGAGCAAAGTTTTCAGGCACAGCCCAAAATGTGGAACAGACAGGAGATCTGCACCCTTGCCTTGGGTGATGCTCTGACAGCTGGACTTGCCAGCCTAGGAAAGCACGTTTCTGAAATGTCTGTTGCATCCCAGAGGTATGGAGAGGCAGGTTTAAAAAAAACAAAAATCATTTAAATAGCTTTTAGGTCAGGACCTGTGTTTCCAAGAAACACAAACACTTGTCTCAGACTATTTAGGAGAGCAGAACCAAAGGTAAATGGGAGAGTTTCCTAAAATCTGGTCTGTAAGGCCTGACACATTGCTCACATGACATAGAGACAGTCAGTCTCCTACAGCAGAGCTGCAAAGGAAGCAACCCCAATCTGCACTACACAGCATCCAAGGCCCCTTTATGTAACTGACTCAAAGCTGACGTGTACCTTTCTATGCAGAGCATGAAATCAAAAGTCTTTACTCAGGCTTTATGCCACATACTTTGCTCTATCCATAAGCATCAGACTACACTGACAAAGTTTTTCAGACACCATCAATATACAGGGGGATTTAGGATCTGATTTTCAGTACTGAACTTGCACACCCTTCCCAAGCTGACAGGCAAAGTTCACATGGCTCTGGGCACTCTGGTACTTCCAGAGCAGCTTACAGACCAGCAGACAGGCTTCCAGACAGGTTAGTTACTCAATCACCTTTTAAATATTCTTTTCCTTCTCCCCTCTCCCTCCTTTTTCAGAGCTGGGCTGTCTCCCCCTCGGAGTGAAGGGCAGGGAGGCAGCCATGCATGCACACATCCAGCAGCTAACTGTGCGTGATTCCCCCTGGCAGCCCTGCCAGGACCTCAGCCTTTACGCACGAGATGTCACTCTGGGAAAGGTTCTTACACCTGTACCAAGCCCCTTCAAAATTCAAACCCAAGAAACTGTCATTACAAATCAAAAGCCTTTTCTCATTCCTGGATGGCTTCATTTTGTTGTTTGGTTTGGTTTTTTTTTGAGAGGAGCCCAAGATAAATGTTGTCTCTGGTCTTCTACAAGATCACACACAGATTTCCTAAGATTTAAAAAAAAACTAATTCAAGTCCTGCAGCAAAGTGCATGACCGCTCGCTGGCCCCAGAAACACACAGCCTAATGGGACATGTACTCTGCCTGCACAGAGCACCAGCCTACGAACTCCCCCTTAGCGTTACTGTGGGAAAATCCCTTCTCTGCCAAGGAGATGACTCCCTGGAGCTCCGACCAGAGCAGATCCCTTTCCTTCTCACCAGCACACTTCTGAACAGGGAAGCACAAGTAATTTCTCATCTCTCTTTTCCTTTTCCAGTACACTTGCTAACATCCCAGTTGGGCAAAACGCTTTGAGGACTGACCACAACCCTGTGTTTGGGTCAGATAACAACCAGCAGGTGCTGGTACCTCCTCGGGACTGCCAGGAAGAGGCCCTGAACTACTGGTTACCTTGTGAGCCTCCAGCAAGTGGAAATGCTCTCAAAGATATCCCACAGTCCCACAAACATGTAAGTGCTCCAGCACTCGCTCTTGTCACCGCCTCACTGACGAGACACACACATGGCAGGTATTGCACAGAAGAGCGCCTGAGGGAGAGGCGATCGGGCGGGACAGCTTCCGCTGGAGAGGGGCTATACAAGGCCTAGTCCTTGCTGACCTGTCACCTTTGAGAGCAGGTACTGCCAAATCCCTCCATATCCCTGGCTCCCTCCCTCTCCTGCAGGCTCACTCTACCTTTCAGAAAATTCACATGTTCCCCTGACTTCAGCATGAGCTTTGTCCAGGAAAGTCAACCCGGACTGGTAATTCCTCCAACACTGCAAGCTGTGCCAAGTGTATTATGGTGAAGCATGGAGTAAGTAAAAGGAGCAGAGAATTTGGACTGAAAGACAACAAAAACTGAACTTTGGCAGGAACGAGGCAAGATTCATTCGTGAGAAGAAGCTCTCCTTCAAAATGGCTTGAAAAGAGCTTGCAGTAGGGTAACGTGCTGTTGATAGCTGCAGAAGCCTTGTACTCCTCACAGACATCACATAGGTACCAGGCCAGATTCACAACCGCTCTTCACTTCTTCATTTGCAATTCCAAAGCTACACAAGTCCGTCTCCCCACACCTTTTATCAGTAGCCACAAATTAACATGACTTATGAAAACAGCCCATTCCTGCTCATGGACTTTTAATTCTTGAATAAAAATATGGAAGCAGTCCATTTTTCTTCAGCTTCACAACTAAAACTCTTGCTGCTGGGGCTGTCAGGGATTTCCCAGCTCAATTACTGCATCGTCCAGTCCCCAGGCTCTCCCACACCCATGTTGCCTTCTCCCATCTGTAAGGGAGCTGCTGCCCACAGCTTTCTCAGGCCCCGACCAGATCACTTCTCCTCCCTTCCCTCTTCTCAAGTCTTTCCCTCCTGCACTGTACTATATTCAAAGGTGCTGCTCTAAATCCCAGGGCCAAGAACAACTTCACTTCCCCCAAACTGTCCTGTCACATCCCACTCTCTGCCCAGGTAACAACATGTGCTGCCTTCAAGTCACCCAGGTCTTCTCTTGTCCTGCAAGAAGCAATCCAGATGAACCTTGTCAGAGCTGATACATTACTAAAACCACACCATAATGCTTATAAAGCAAACAGCTGGATCAGGGTTATAATCTGACTGTGCTATATCCAGTACTTTCCATCCCATGATTTAAAAATTACATTAAAAAAATTAATAATTTAAATCCCCATATTCTTTACCGCCCTCCTAAGTTTTGCATTTTTAGGGTGTGAGAAATCCTCACCAAAAAGTGTTCTGCTCTAGGTAAATAATTTCTGGTTCCTTTTTTACCATATGCGTTCCACATGCTGAAGAAGAAAAGAAAAAAAACAAACAAACAAAAAAACCCCAACTCCTGACAAACTGGTGATTAAAAATACAAAGGAGCTGGCAGCACCATGAGAGGCAGCGTTTTCCCCACCTCTTGTTAGGTTTCTCCATCGTGCTTGTGCTCGCTCCTCTAAGCTAGCCTGCTCTAGCACTGTCAAGAGACCTGGAGCTGCAATCCAAGAAACCCCTGTGGTTGTTTCTGTGAGTTCAGATTTTCCAGCTGGATGCAGGATGAGGAGATGGGGTGAGCCTGTGCAGCTGTGGAAAATTACCCTGTAGAGAGCAGTTGATTTCCAGCTCCTTGAAACAGCCTACATTTAAAAATATTAAAAATAAACTCCAACCAGCCAAAAAACCCGCCTTCAAAATAACAAAAGTTCCCCTCCAACACTAGCAGAACAAACAGTGCACATCCCCACGCACAGAAGCCTTGGATCCTGTGAATCTACTAGTAATGGAGAGGACTTCCAGGACTTGAGCCCAGCTCTCCCACTGTTCCAAGAAGAATCTTGGCTGTCCTCTCCCGGACATTTCTGAGATTGGACAGCACAGTCAGACACCATGACCCCACCCGCCGTGCATGTGTGGTCATAGTTACTCATAGCACAGAGGGGCTCTCCCAAGCATAAGTCCCCAGGGCTATCAGCAGAGGAGAGCCATCCTGCATCTCCTCCAGGCAGGAGACATGGCTCCAAGAGGGAGAGAGCACTGGGACTGCCCACAAACTATCCAAAGTCCCTCCCCTCTGTGATAAGCCCTGTGCTCCTTGCTTGAGGAAACCTGGGGTCCCAGCCCTCCACAAGCTCCCATGCTGCAGCACTGCTCAGAGAGCAGCAATTAGTGGCATTCAAAACTATCTCCTGCTTTTAAGTCAGTAACTGGTATTCAGTCAGGTTTTAATATCCTCTATCTGGAGCAAAAATCAGAACTCATAATGCTCTGTGTATAATTGCCTATGAAACACCAAGCTGCCTGTAGTTTCCAGTCTTCACTTCTGTGAAATAAGTGTATAACCTTGGAAAGTTTTTTACCCAAAGCAACTAGTACTCGGTACACTTATAAAAGCTCATCTCATAATATGAGAAAGTTGGCGGGGGGAAGAGAGAAAGTCTGTCTGGAAATCATAGTAAATCTGACAACAGACAGAACTTCAAGGATCAAAGGCAGAACTTCAATATATTAGGAAAAAATTATAATTAACTTGTGAGAAAAACCTTGTGATTCATGCACCCTAATGGATTCTCAGAGTTCATTCTCACTCATCAGTGTCATCAAGTCGTTGTCCCCCAAAAATTACAGCTCATTCCCTGCTCTGTAGATCAGGAAAGTGTGATACACAATTGAGTACTTAAATAGGGTGACAATAATTTTAAGAAGGAATTTTGTATTTTTACACATCCCAATATGCTGCCTTTAAAAATACTTAGGGAAAACTTTTGAAGTTACTAATACTCTTTGGGAGGGTACTAAAATGTAGATTTAACAACAGCCAGTGTTTACATATTCTTAATGAGACAAGTTTGCAGGTCCACACTGTTAACAGTGAGAAACTCCTAATTGTACTTTACTGTTAATGGATAGATTATTGATTATGCCATAGCCCAGGGGGAGGCAAAAATAATTCTCCTTTCTCATGATTTAAGTTAGAGGTCCCACTGTATTCTGCGTTTTTATGGCACAGTGAGGGCATACCTGATGAACTGGATATCTTTGTAATTTGAAGTGCTGTAGCATTTGTATGTGAAAACCTGCAACATTATTATGTCTGGGTTTTTTGATACAAGACAGGTCTTTTTGTTGCTGGTTGGGTTGGGTTTTTTAAAGCTAGAAGCTCCACAGAGAGGGGAACAACTGAGGTTTCAAAGAGAGAAAAAACACCCCTCCCAAGTCAGTGTTTTAAACAAGTTTCCCTGCAATTCTTTATTACCACACCCCACCATTTAACAACACGAAGAACCTGAAGAAATACAAGAGGAAGAATTTTTTGGTTTATGCTCAACCACTCACACCATTTAAATGGAAGCTACCTGACATGGCTGATGAGTCGGACATGCCTGTAGTTATCAAGACGGCAGGGAGATCACGATAAAGAGAGGGTAAGAGGAGGTGGCCAATTGATCAAGATGACCTTTCCGTTTATTTTGTCACAGGACACCATCTTTGCCAGCAGCCCGTATCACCCCAGCTGGCACGCTCCCAACCAGCTGTGGATACACTTCCCTGCGCTGTTTAACAAACAGCATCTGCAGAGCGTCTGGAGCACAACCACTACAGACAACTCTTGGCTTCTGCTCTTCACCATTTCATGCTGAAACCTGCACTGTGCTACTGCCATGAAATTTGCAGATGAAAAGTAAAGGATTAATGGGTAAGAACAAGTCCTTTACAACAGTGACTGGACAGTGTGCTGCCTCTGTTGTGTGTACCAGGTGAAGGAAATGTAATGGACACCTGAGCTTTCCTGGCACGAGGAAGGGAGAACCCGTGTTTACCCCAGCCTTGTTCTCCAGAAGGTTGTAGCTATGTTTTGGATACGGATCATGGGAAAAGTCTATGCACTTCTCTTCAAGGGCAAAAAGGATCAGAAGGTCAGCAATCTCACTACAGTTATGAAAGCTGTGGCATAACAGCCCCACTTACAAGAAGGTCCTCCAAGTCAGGTTTCACCACAGAGCCTCCTGTGACATTCTGATGCAGGGAGCTTTCCATACATGCTATGACACCACGGTGGTGAGGTGGCAGCACATCACACTGGGTTTCAGCAATGGAGCCTTTCTGCCAGTACAAAAGAGCAGATCCCTGCATTCCCTTGTACTCTTAAGAGTGGTGACCACCAGCTTGCCCATCTTAGACTTACCCTCTCCAATCTCCAAACCCCCAACCAGCCTTCTGAACAGCCACAGAAATTTCTGCTTTAATTATCAAAGCTCATACATGAATAGAGCTGCAGAAAGCATCAGACACCTTAAAGGGACAGCTAATAGTTCTTCCTATAAAGCATCTATGCTTAATAGAGCCCAGGAATCACATCAGTATGAGGAGGGGGGACTCTCAAAAAGATTTTGGAAAGGGTTTAAAAAAGCTCCACACCTAAGCACTTCTAACACACAGAAGGCTGCTCTTCCCTATCCAAGGCACCGATGAGAGTGCTGAGAGCTGTTGTAGGGCAGACACCACTTCCCACCTACCACCTCCCCACCAGAGAAAGAAGAGGCATCTGCTGCCTCCCGCCCTCCCGTTGCCAGTTACTGGGGGCTCCAACTAACCCAGACCTGCAGGCTACCTTCCAAAAGAACGAGGAAGACAGGCCAAGTAATTTGTTTTCACAAAGGAGCCACAGGAGGGTGGGGGGGAACACAACCAACAACCCACAAATAAAAATGCAAGACAGCTAATGAGATTCCCAAAGTGGGAGAAAACAAAAAAGTAAAGTACGGTGCTGAGGTTTGTAATTCTACTCCTGCAACAGATGTTCCAGGCATTGTGAATTATAAGTGCTTCTATTTAATATAGTTCTTCTTCCTTGTCAAGATTACTGAAATACAGACAAAGCCAAGAATGGGCCTAGAGGAGAAAGGCCCTAACAAGCAGCCGTTAACAAGTGGCACATCGCTTGATGAGGAGACAGTAAAGCCTGTTAGGCTGGCACGCAAGCAGAAACCTTTATTTATTGCTGTAATTGTTCCTCCCAATACACTGTCCCAGATGATGTACGGTTTGATTTCCTTGTGAAAGCCCTTAAATGCACACATAAAATGTCAGAGCTTATGGTCTCAATGAACTGCAAGCATTGCTTAACTTTAGGCATCACTTAAAAATAAAAGTGAAATAAAAAAGCCCAAACAACAGCTTTGTGCATCAGTCTGGTCTGCACCTAGAACAAAGCATTACTACTTTACAGACCTCACGTACTCTGACAACAGGGTTCAGAATGCAGCCCAACATCCCACAAAAATAATACTCCTGAGGAATGGAGAATCCTCACCAGATTTACTGGGGAATCACACGAACAACATCTGCAACACAGAGGCACCAGGCCAGCACGGCACAACTACTGCTAGCAACAGCATGGCACACGGCGCTCACCAGCACAGAGTCCTACAGGCAGGCTGATGGCTAAAATAACCTTTAAGTTACTAAAATATTTCAAAGAAGAAACAAAAAGCCTGTTTGCTCAGACCGAACGCTACTTCCAAAAGGCTTCTCTCTCCAGGGGTGACCACAAAGAACTAGAGGTCATGTCCATCAGGTCTTCAGCCAGCATTCCGACTCCTGATTTTCCACACCTTCCATCAACAAGCTTTCCAAGGCAGGAGAAAGCACATTTGCCTCACAACACTACTCAAACACGGATGCATGAAAAGCTATGCAAAACAGCTGTGGTAAAGGGTCCTGTGATAGCAATAGCTTGGTTCTCCAAAGAGGACCATTGCCTCTGCTCCCACCCCCTAAATAACTGGATGCTGGTATTTTAGCTGCTGCGGGAGGCTAGATTGCCCTCAAAACAGATGACCTCATACTCTTGAATGCTTTGCAAATACTCCCCACTTGATCTTGACCAAACCCTAACCACTTTTAACAGACTCACAGCAGATCTCAGTCCAGAAGGCTGTATGCTGCTCCCAGTAGTGCTGTTCTTCAAGGCCCAGGCTCTCCAGCCTGGAAGTAGAGCTGCCAATAACTACTCCGGCAACCCATACAAAGCAGCAGAGCTGACCTTTATTACTTCCAGTAACATAAAAGCTTTGATCATGGTTTAACCTGGTAAAACTTAACAGCCTACAAGAAGTTGTGGCTAATTGGCCTCAGTTTATAAATCCTCATTTAGCATCCAAGTATTTGAGATTAAGGAAAGAAAAGGACACATGATCAGCAGAAAAATGTACTGATGGGGCTGCTGCAGTACGCCAAACGTCGGAGCACTCACTAATTTGGCAGCAAGCTCTTGTTCAGAAAACAATGTCTGGCAATAATAACACAGTCCCAAAGAAAGGGCTCTGCAGGGAACTTATTTACTCTCTCACAAAGGCTGTATGATTTACACATGTTGTCACTGCCTGTGCCAGAAAATTGATGACTGATTACCACATATTTATTTCAGTATCAGGTATCCAGCCTGAATTAACTAGATTAAGCCACATGGAATTTCTTCACTATTTACAGCACAGCAGAGTATAACATTTGGTTTCAGGCAATAGAAAGGAAGAGCTTTTAATCTGAATCCAGTAAAAACTAGAATATATTAAAGCAGCGTGAATTAAAAGTTTATTATTTATCACTATTACTCATTTATTGCACAAACATCTGGAATCCATAACCACAGTCTGACAGAATAGTATTATTTGAGGGGAGAGCAATATATAGCTAACATCCAGTTCATTAAAGATCTGCAAAACACCTCTATCACCCACCCATTCCTTGGTCCTGGGGGACAGGTATTCAGCTGTCCTCTTGTGTTGTTGGCTGGATATCT
The DNA here is from genome assembly GCA_013399135.1 of Heliornis fulica. Taxonomy (NCBI): domain Eukaryota; kingdom Metazoa; phylum Chordata; class Aves; order Gruiformes; family Heliornithidae; genus Heliornis; species Heliornis fulica. Next base: position 189,791 of record VXBZ01012561.1, on the reverse strand, counting down.
ATTCGACTGGGTTGGCATTCCCTTCTGCAGCTCCCAGTGCAACGGGCACAAGGTCCCCACTTGAGATACCACGTGTCCTCCGTTACTGGGGACAGCCTTTCTGGGAAGTGGGACTAGGGAGAGGGCAGGAGCAAGAAAAGGGTTTGAAAGCACTCAGATGAAAAAAAAGCTTTTGAGAAAAGCATCAACCAAAGAGATAAATTAATAAAATAGTGTTGGGTAAAGAATATCTAAGACCTAAGGAACAGTACCACATAGTAAGGCACCTGATTATGCCAGAGCATATCTGATTAATATTAATGGTGGGTGACAATTTTATTAATTTTAGGTGTATAAATAACACTTACAAAATATGAACATGTATGGTTTCTTTTCCAAGACACTCAAAATGTGCAGAGCCTCACTAGTGAAGCCTTCCTTACCTGCAACCTCTGACTAATAGATACACAGCAGTGCTCTATTAAACACTGTTCAATTCATTAATATTTCATCAACTAATCCTTTTAAGTTTATGGAATAATAACCATAGCAAAGCTCAAACTGCTTTAGCATTAAGCCCACAATTTATTTCTGTTTGAGTCTATGTCTATGTAAGACCATGTCAGTTTCCCCCTCCAGCAGAGGGTCAAAGCTCATGTGACCAGATCAGTCACAAACAATTCCAGCTGTAGAAAACCCAGATTTTTTTTTTCTGTATACAAATTTATTTACATCCCTACCATAAGGACTATTGCAGTTCTGCATCATAAAGTGTTGTGAACTACAATGCATGGGGCTCTCCTAGAGTCTGCAAAGTCCACAGGAACACACAGGCATTGCCAGACATAAATTTCATTACGCAAGAACATACTCCAACAAGAGCACAGCACCACCTGCCCTGGTACCGTGCTGTCACCTGGGGCAGGAGAGCAGCTGGGGCTGCTTACTGCAGGGTGCAAAGGAGGGCACTTCCCAATTAACCTGTGGCAGCACATGCCCTGGAGGTAGTGCTGGACAGTGTAAAATGACCAAATAGAACAGGACCAGGAGCGCCCCAGAACCAAGCATAAGGAAACTGAACAACCCTGAGTGTGGCCAAGGCTCCGAGAAAAAACCCAAACCCTCTGGAGGTTGTCCCCTCAATAACTAGTTTTGCTGCCTTTCTGCTCTTTTCACCTTCTCACACCAGCTCTTGCAGCTTCTTCCCCTCTCCCTGCCAGCCAGCCTCTCTCCTTTCCTGGAGGTTTTTAGCACCGAGCAAGAGGAAGAAACTATTAGAACTATTAGAAGACAGAGCAGAAAGACCAGGTACAAATGACAACATTTTGCCTCACAGATCTGTGATGGAGCACAGCTGCTGGGAAAGAAGGTGAAGGAGAAGAACTATAGACTATAGCTCTTTCTTGCTGAACGCTGCCGGGCTCTGTGCAGAACAAGCTGTGCCCATAGCTAGGCTGTGACACCTACCTGAGCTCTGAGAGGGCCATACGCTCCAAGGTGCTGACGGTCCGCACGGTGCCAGGGGCGTGTGTGCCCAAGCCCGCCCCAGGGAGGCTGCCAGGCTCCTTGGAGCCTCTGTGCTCCCGGGAAAGCCGGCGCTGCAGGTAACGTCCCGGCCAAGGGAACTGCAGGGGCTCTGTGGCCAGCGGGGCCCGTTCTGAGGAGCAGCATAACTCTCCTCCGCGGAGGAGCGAGGCGAAGCCGACGAGGCCTTTAGGCCACCGCTATTTCAGGGATGAGGGACAGCGCCACTACGTGCAGCCGAACAGGACTTCGGGAAGGTTCTGCGGCGCTGAGCGGGCCCCGGACTCAGGGATGTCCGGCGCAAGGGGCGGTCAAGAGCGGGCGGCAGCGGGAGGTTATGGCGGGTACAGGCCGGGGCGAGGCGGGGCAGCTGCCTCGGCGGTGGAACGACCGCAGAGCCCTGCGCTGCCCCCGCTCCTCCATCGCTGCTGGGGCGGGGGTGAAGCGTAAGGATGTGCTCGGTGCCAGGAACAGCCGTGGCACACTCTGCTGTGCTTGGGCAAACGCCTCCCAGCGCTCGCCAGAGGCTACAGGCGCCTTACAGTATCCTAATTCCTCCCAAATTTCCCTATCAGAAAGGAGTGCACAGCGTATACCAGGTCTCTGTCGCTTTCATGCATCACATCTGTTGAAAGTACTGCTGGACATCATACAAAAATGTGTGTTATTGTGTAATACTTGGTATAACAGCCGCCATGCGTGGCCTGCAAGTCCGTTCACTGCAACAGCTACGAAAGAGAAAACTAAGAGGCCTGCGCAGTATTAAAGGTAATTAAGTTTTACAAGATGATAGGTTTTTAGAGGGTGCAAGGGCTTTTTGTAATGTTGATTCAAGTGTAACAGTAGGAATATAACCAGAGTCTGCAGCTTCTGCTTGAGTATTTCTGTGTCAGAAGTCTGGTTTTTTTTAGCAGAAAACAAATACATCAAGTCCACTGGCAGCTTTACCTCTGTGTAATACAGGATGGCAAGAGATACCACACTGCAACAGCATCCAAAGGCCAGTGCAAGGACAACACACACCACATGCTCGGGTTTAGGGTTTATTTCATCTGCTAACATTCATTCTTGATCTAGACAAAAACAATTAGATTATTATTTTTATTTTTTAATCCAATTTTTCTCGTGGAAGAAAAGACAAGTCCTTTTAACACTTCTATTTTTTTTTGTAAGATGCTATAAATAAATATATAAAGCTTTAAGTGTTACTTGGCTCAAGTTAAACAATTTTATTGTTTTTAAGTTCCTGAAGTGAAAAAAAAAGAAGTGCGAACCATACACATTCAGCCCAATGGAATGACTCCAGCCACAACCACTTTCAGAGAAGCTGAATCTGTTTGATCTACAATATGGAGGATGGAAGGTGGGTGGGGAGACAGTTGTATTTTCTTACCCTCAGTCACACAACTCCTAACAGTAACAGCTGAGTTCCTCGGTAGATAAAGCACAGAAGAAAGAGGAGGGGGAGAAGAAAAAGTCCTGCCTGCATTGCCCTTTCCTGTGCAGATTGTTCAGCAGAGAGACAGGAAGAGACAATATAAGCAAAACCTCAGACAAAACCAAATTATGATGAAATATATATTCAGATACCAGCAGGGACAGTGAGAAATCCTGTGGCTGCGGCGTGTTTTCCTGGCAGACTATACACAAACACAGAGGGACTTCACATTGAGAGAGGGTGGGATTTTTGTCTTCTCCTTATGAAAAAAAGATGAACAGGGGCAATAAAAATAAGTTAAATCATATTCCAATATGTACAAAAAAAATCATGCTCAGTAAACCATTTGAATATAAAATCATTCATTATAGTACAACTCTCTCAATCCAGTCTGCAGGGCTGACACCTGGGGAAAAACAGGGAGATGGAATTGTGGGGCTTTGAGGGACAAGACGGATTCATTTGCAAATCTTGTTTTTCTTCAGCTTGTGTGGCTAAACATTACAGACAAAACCACCTGCAGCTGGGACAATACACGTGTTCATACCCACGTGCTTATCAGGAGCACATTCACCTTGGCAGAGCTACGGATGGGGCAAAGCCACCAGCCACAGACAGCTCAGATCCTCTGCAGGGATGCAAGCTCTGCTCCTCCCTGGTTTGCCTAAACTGCTGCGAACTGACCTGTGCATTATAGGCTTGGCTCTGCTGCTGTTTAGGATGTGAATCTTGAACATTCACTTCTGCTATTGCAGTTCAATCTGCTAATATTAGCAAAAACACGAACAAAATGACAATGTAGCCAGTGCTATGATTTGAATCCACCAGTTAGTGTGGGTGGCATTCCAAGATATATTGTATATTTCCAACTTGGAAATACAAAGTTTAGTGTAGCCTGTGTTGGAAATTCCTGTAGCGTCACCTGTTTTTGTGGCATTTGGAAAATTCTACAGGAGAGCGGGGGGTCTCAGTAACCGTAAACACCAGTAAGAAGCTAGAGAGGCTTTTAACCCCAGGATATAAATTTCAGTTGGGCCCTGTTCTGCAACGTCAATCATTACCTTCTGTAGCTGTTCAGTGATCTCTGTCAAGTGATCTGACAGGCTCAGAGTGAAAACTTCCTAGCTGACGTATCTGTACTGCCACTGCGGTAGTCCTTCTGCCTTGCTTGCATTCTCAGCAGCTGCACTGCCCTTTCTGCTCCTACACAAAAGCCATGAGAGAGAAGATGCTAAAGCTTGCTGGGACCTTCTTCATGCTGCTACCATTGCCATCCCCAGTTTGTAAGCAAGTAAGGGACTATGGGGTGCAAACCCATCTGCGTAAACTGCTCCCCAGTTATTCCTAAATGCTGGGCACAAATGGAGAAATTCAGGTAAGCCAGAAATTCACCCTGATCCTTTGTTTGAGGGTTTTATTGTCGATGGCTCTGAACCCAGTGGCAGCCTGGGTGTACAGCCTTACAGAGTGATCCTGCATTCTGCAACCTTGGTGAGGTGCAAGGTGGCATCTGACTGTCTGGAAAACTCTGGAGTAGTAGGAGGCAAACGCTTCCAGTACAGCTAACTGGGATGTACTGGAGCAACAAAGAGGTCTTGTGTCCATCCATTGGGGAGTGGACAAGCAGGCAGGATCTGAATTTGAGGGGAACAGTCTCACCAGCTGCAGTAAGAGACAGGTCACAGTCTTGCACCTGCCCTCACTGTTCCGAGCACACACCCATCCTGACCTGGATCGTGATGCACTGATGGGCCCTGGGAAGAAACCCTGCATGTAGTAAAGAAGGTTTCTGTGCATCTGAAAGTCAGAGGAAAAACAGTTTGGAAGAATGGGGCAGATACTGAACAAGAATGTACTATCTGGTCACTACTGCCAGAGTGCTTTAAAGCCATTGTTCTCCATTTCAAAACTACACCTACATTTTTTCATGTTATTGTAGCATCAAATAATCAGTCCTAAAAAAGAAAAGAAATTGTACCACTTTCAACTGTAGTACATAGAAATCACAAAAACTACACTGATATTATGTTTAAAAAGTTCCCTTAAACCCACTAAAGGAAGAAGATAGTGTCAGGTACGTCCAGCAGCCCATGCTCTGGCACACTTGGAATAAACTAAAGCGGGACTTAGAGCCATAAAGAGACCAGCACAGCAGCCAGGGTGAGTGATGGCTTTTGGGTCACTCTCCTCAATTCTGATACTCAAAATCTGTTTCAAACTGCCCTATGCTCCTCATAACTTGGAGAGGCTCTTTACAGGGCATAAATTCATGATTCCCAATGTACAGGTTGTGAAAACTGAGGCATTTGCTGGGTGCACAACCAGAATCCAGACATTTCTGCCTCCATGCTAAGCTGAGGTCAGCTCTCCTTTGGTGGGTTGAAGTGACACTTTTAACAAGACAGTTTTCAAGGTAAGTTTCATTCTTTTGCTTGTTACTGTAATATTTTACAAAGGAAGTGTTGGAACAAGGTCTTTACTGACACGGTTTTAGGGTCAGAGCCTGCCTTTGATTTAGAGAACACTGCAGACAGATCTATTAAAATCCAGCTGGTTACTCAGAGCCCGTAACACAGAAACAACTCGGGCGAGCCTGGCCAAATAACATTACCGGTCCTAATCATACACAGTCCCATTACTGTCACCCCGTGGTCGGTGAGAGCAGAATTTGGCCTTTGGTACAGAACAGCTCTCAGAAGTCAGTGGTGGCACATGCAGCCCTGCTGGAGCTTGCCAACATGCACCTTGAGTGTGGATTAGCTGCAGTAACTGCTTGTGCATTACAGATCTGTAACGCGGAGTGCACAGTGAGAAGCCTTTGGGTAAAGTTGGAAACTGCATATAAAGCAGTTGCTTTTTATATCTTGTGTATTGGGCTTGTGGGTAAATAGCCTGTAAAACTGCATTTTTTAAATATAAATGTTTTCTTTAGTTACAGCCGCACATAAAAGCGCTGGGAACTAGCAGACATAGCTCCTCCCAGTCTTGGAATTTAGAGATGAGCAAATGGATTTGTAATACCTTCTGCCCCCAAGCCAACAACCAAAAATTGCTTCATTCTGCTTCCCACTTCTCAACTAGGAGGAAATACTTATGGCCAGGCTACACATCTTAGGAACAGGGGTTAAGCAGCTGAGGAAGCACTGACAGAACCTTCCAGACAGCGACTGGCAAACATGGGTACCAGCCAAATGCATGGGTAACAACATCCAGCCACACTTGTGGGTGAATGAAGGCGTGCTGGTGCCCTTTGCGGATGCAGACCCAAACAAAATCCACCTGAAGTCAATACGAAAGACATCCTTTGAATTTGTTGGCTTTTGGATCAGGGCTGTAACAGGGTTGTATTCGAGCCCAAAGTGCTGTTTGTATTTCCTGTTCTTAAGTTTTTAGTCATATTTACTCTTGTGGAGAAGAGCATCTCCAAAAGTGAGGTGTATCCCCCAGGGTGTACACAGAAGCAGCAAGGAGCTCCTCTGCTTAAGTCAGCCCCTCTTTTACGAAACTCAGTCTGAATTTGGAACTGCTGGAAACAATGTACAGAGAATTAAAATATAAAACAAGCAGCACTTCAGTGGATTTGTGTGATGGGAAAGGGACACTGTAGAAACGACATGCCAAAGCTCAGCGCATTAGCTCTCTACCTTTCCTCGGTGATTTCAATGCCATGTTTGATCTGCAGTTAACATGGCCTTTAAAAATCAAATCATACTTCATTTCAGTCCTAGTTTACCCTCAACAATGGCTGGTTCATGTCTTACAGGCTGAGTAATAATGGGGTGAGACATGAAACAGGCAAAAATGGCCTCATTTCCATGCTTCCAGCCAAACAAAGAAGTGCTTGCAACAGCAAGAAAATAAGCCATACTTTAATTTGGTGAGTGGGAAGAGGAATTAGAGAAGTCATTGTTGTTCCATGACTCAAAAGTCAGTGAGCAGAACCTGGTTAGACTGTCACCACACTGGAGGATTAAGCTCACATGAGCCCCTAAGAACCATCATTGAAAGAGAGAGTTCTGCTTTGAAAGTGGTCTGAGACTAAGAAAACATTATCCATGATTCCCCTTTCCAGTTTTATGAACACAGCTTGTTCATTTAAAGTAAGAGCTGCAGATCAGGCACTCTGCCAAAAGACAATGTGCACTGTCTCATAATTAATTCAGACCCATAGTCAAAAATTTTCACAGCTCTGGAAGAGAGCTCCATCCCATTCCCACTTACATCAGTTCTAGTGACTTCACTGGAAGCAGGCTGACGCCCATTATCTCTTGATAAAAGCAAGTAAAAATAACTGAAAAAGTACAGATACGGGTTACGTCTGTATGCTTGTTCTAGTTCAGTTCTTGTTCACAGAGCAACAAACAAAATAAAATCACCCCCTCATCATATTCCCATTAATGACCAATTATTTGCAGGGTCTTCCCTGGCACTTGTGCAGATTTACGAGGGAGTATTGCTATTGGAAGTCATACTCCTTTCTTTTTGGTATGTGGGATAGGGTTTTCATGTGCTGTTAACACAAAATACTGATGGTGGCATGAGCGGCATTTGTGTAGGGTGACAGGATGGCATGTGAGTGCACATTTGAGCCTATGTGGAATTTGCTCGGCTTCTAACTCGTTTTGGGACCTGCCTGTGAAATGAATAGGGGAGCTCTGTGCATGAATTCCCAATTATTTTTGTGATGAAGTTGTGTGTATGTATTCGATACCAGTGCAATGTATCAAAACCACTGTGCTAAGTACATATCCTAGGCCATAGTCAATTTGCTTTAATGTTTCTCATCCTCTGATGTTTTTCTTCATCTTTAATTTTACGGTGCTCTACTTTGTGGCAGTGGCTGCCCGCTGAAATGACGTGACCGCCCTTGTGCTCAGATCACCGCCTCACAAGATGGCAGATCTTCAACATCATCACTGTTACCTTTTGCTTACAAGCCACACGACTCCCATCCCACCTCCAGAAACACCCACAAAAGAAAATCTCCATTTCCTTGGGTTTTAATTATGTATCTTTGTACCTTTAAGCTCAGGGGATAAACAGATTTTAAAAAATGCTACCTCTGCCACTTGTGTTTGAGTTGTGAGGATAAGAAACATTCTCTCGTATTTGGCCTCAAGAGTGGGCAACTGCATTTGTGCATTTTTTACTGCTGCATTATAATGTTGTCCCTTTTTTTATTTTTATGTATTTATTTATTATTTTTTTAAAGAATCTCATTGGTCTTGTAAGAAACAGTAAAAAGACCCTATGCTTAAGGAAGCAATCTAGCTTCTGTTTTACAGACTTGCTTTTAAATAAAATACTTTTTTGTTGTTTTTGTAATTTTACTTCCATGATCTTTTATATGGAAACCCTAGAATATCATTAATATAAAAGTCTGCCTAGGCTACCACTTCTCTATAATATGGCTCATGTAGTCCTCAGTGGGCAAGCGTCCCTGCTCTTCGGTCTCTTCCTTGGGAAGTGCTTCATTGGACCGGTGAAGAAGCCTCTCTTCCCGATTCTTTATCCTCTGCTCCATCCTCTCTAACTGCCGTTTGTACTGGTAGCGCTGTTGGAAGAGGTCCTTTGCATAGTCATAGAGCTGCATGTCCAAGTCATTGAGCTCCTCAATCCTCCGGATGGTGTCGTTATCCACCTCCACCCCTCCTGCCCTGGTACTGTTGTACTGCATAAAGGGCCGGATGAATTTCAGATTGAAAGTTCTCTCAAACAGGTACTGAGTCTTTCTCTGGAACTCTGTCAGGCCAAAGAAGGCCATGTCTTTGAGGTTCTTTTTTGCGCTCTCCAGCAGGATCTGTGCTCGCTTGTTCTCTGGGATGAATGACATGTTGTAGCAGCCAACTAAGCTCAAGTCAGCCAACATCCTCACTTGGCGATTATTGGCCAAATTGTACGGGCAATCCATGAACTCCTGCAGCGTGCAGCCTGACCAGTCTGTGCCTTCATAGCATGATGGCAGCTCTTCTGGAGTCGGTGTCCTGCCATCACACATGTGCAAGGAGGTCTTCCAAGTAGCTCCTCGTTGGACATGACGCCATTCGCTGAGGTAACGAGATACGGGGTCTCTCAGCAGCGTGATGTAGTAAAATTTTCTACAAGAGGAAGAGAAAATAAAATAAAATAAACATTCTGGTAGTAACGAAAGAGATGCTTGTCAAGCTGAGGTGTAGTGCAGATATCAAAAAGACAAGAGTAAATCAACATCACTGCATCCATCCTCTCTATTCTATTATTCTTGCAATCTCATGTGTAGTGGTTTGTGCAACATTAGACCTAGGTTTCTCTTTTTCAATGCCCACCACGTCTTGCCACGTAGTAACTTTTTTACTGGGCCATCTATCTCCAGCAACAGACTGCAATATCAGAACTAGCCATCAGGATTCAACTCATCTGCCCACTTCAGAGAGCAACTGTGACTTTAGGGACTGCCTGGCCTTTCACACAACCACGTGCCCTGGGATTCAGCCAGGCCTTGCTCTGTAGGACAGCCCCGCGATTGCTGTCTACAAGCTGGGCCTATCATTTCCACTCAGTGGAGATGCTGACCAGGACGCCTACTGCTTGACTGATCTGGTGGCCTAGCTGAAGTCTGGGTGTCTGCACTGTAGGATAACGCCATGGGAACATAAGTGAAAAATAATGGGGAGTCAGGAATGCGATAATCTTTGTAGAAAGAGAAGGCATGAGTTATAGCAGCAACAGTTTATTCTCATTTCAGCTATTCTGCTATCAATTCAAACAAACTTAAGAGATACTTTTCATACCAGAGACTAAAAAGGGTTAAGAAGCAAGACGATCAGGAGGAACACACATAGCGATGTGGGGCATTCTCACCATTCCAAGTATAATGAAGTCCCCAATAATACAAGCTGTCCCTTGAACTGCAAACACGACATCTGTCTTTTACAGACAGACCCTCCAGCTTCGGTCCTCCCTGAGCCTGGATACAGTTGTGGACCACAGCAGTCTGCAATGGCCCTCTCCACACCTTCTTTAATTTGCTAAAGCTGGCAAGGAGTTCAATCCGCACGACTGAACTGTGCGGCTGTGGGGCTGTGTGTCGCTGTGCACAAACAGGAGTGCCTGGCTTTGGCACGGCAGCGTGCACATGCTACTGGAAATGCTTCATGTAGGGGTGGTGGTGGATTCATTTCTCCACCAGAAATGCATCCTTGGAATGCCGCTATGGATCAGTGCCCTGCCAGCATGGCTTGGGAGAGCTGAATGTGATGGCCGTTACGAAGGCACTGCACAGGTTTTTTGAGGGGTGGGGGGGAAAGAGAGAAAAAAGTCAACAAATTCCGCTTTGGTTAATACTAACACCTCCTTATTTTTCTAGCACCTTCAATATTAATCTCTTCCCAGGAGTAACCTAAATTGCTGCAATAAGAGTAATTTAATTTTAAGAAAATACATCAAAGGCCTTGCTTGGGAAGTCTGATTTTCAGGAGTGTTTGCTTTCCCAAATTATCATGAACTTGCTGAAGCATTTTTCCAAAGCAGTGAATTTTGTTCTTTCCAACAGTGGCAATGGGTATCTACTCAGGCTTCAAGCTCCTCTCGTGCTTTCAGCCTTCAGAACCAGGACTGGTAAAAACATCTGCAATTTTTGGAAACCTCTCCATCTCTTTATAGCCAGGGTATCCTGTAATCTAGTAATACTGTCTAGTTCTGTCTGTCTACAGGGAGAGGGGAGAGAGAATGGGAGCAGGGGCAGGAGAGGCACACTTGAACTTACCTCCTTTTCCTTCATTTACATGTAACAATACAGCTACCCAGACTGAGATGCAGCTGTGATTTATAGAGACAGTGCTAAGAAACCTCTAACAGATGGGGATAAAATATGACAGTGGAAAAGAAAGGAAAACAGTGATGAATGCCAGATGTTCAAGCGACAGACACTGATGCTAAACACTACTGACATTTTTGACTTGTGAACTGTACTGGACTTTTTATTTACACTGATGTAATCCAAAGGTTACATTTTTTCCTGAAGCAGGTGGAAGCCAGTTACTATTGCATGGCTTACAGAAGCAACTAAGAGTTTCACCTCAGATCTGGGACTCGTTTGTGAGGTACCCAAAGACACAGAAGTTGATTCCTGTCCAAACCCACAGTCTGTACAAGTATGGAGAGGGAAAAGGAAGAACTGCTGTCTGCAAATTTCAGACAGGAGAGCCACAAATATCAGAAGATGGGCATAAATCAAATTGGTGACTGTGTCTCTGTTTACACTCCAGGAGTCTGTTAGTACATCAGATTAATAAATATCATGCAAAGTGTATAGGATCCACCTAAACAGAGACAGCTTCAAAAGGACACAGACTGAAAAAAAGCTTCACCTCAGTGCTTAGAAAGCACAGGAAAATAGGTTCATTTTTTTTTGGAATTACACTGAATTTGATGTGTCCCTCCGCAGGTCTGTCACACAGAAAAGTACTTGAAGGAGGGAAGTTGCCTCCTAACACAGGAGTAAGATGTATCACTGGAAACTGGAATACAGGCAGTGGAAGCAGGCCCCTGGAAGTACTTTAGGAAGCTGTTTCAACAGGGCATGAGCAAAACAAAACACATCAGAGCCTGCAATGCAAATGAATAGTTTAAACCCCTTCAGATGCACCCCTGACATTTCAACAGTTACGCTCCAGAACCTGTGTTTAGCTTTCTGGAAGAATATTAGTTTCAGAGGTGCAAAATCCCCCAGCTGTCACACACCTTGAGGGAGACTGGAGCCTCAGCAACCAGAGTGATGAGCCGCTTGGCTATTAGACGAATGATCGTGGAAGTATTCACCCATGGTACTTATGATAGTGAAGTTTCCTTTCCCAGCCTGTAACTCGGGGATTGCCTTCAAGTTCAGAGAAAAGTCAGATTCCTCTCTAAAGCATCATCTATTAGCAGTGTCGTTGCGAGACAGCAAGTCGGGAGAACTCTGCGCCAGCATGGCTGAGAACACAGGCAGTGCCACTTGTCAGTAGTGGCTTGAAATTTATGAGGAACCACATGACTAGTAAGTTTTCTTTTGTCATCAGAGATAAAATAAACCCATAAAACACATGCAGCTGCGAGTGCCCTTCCTTTCTGCATGGCGCCCCAGACTGCTACTTAACTTAAGTATTCCTAAAGGCTCATTTCAGAAGTGTGGTCTTCTCCTAGCCCAGATGGTTCCACTCAATAAAGCCCCATAAAGAACCCAAGCAGCCCCAGTCTGGTCATGCAACGCCAAGCTTCACTGGCCTTCCTGGAGTTAACAAGCTTAGGCAAGAAAAATGGACATTCTAGTTAGTACAATATTTCTTTCCCTTCCCACACAAAGCCAGGCAGAATACCATTGCTACTCATGTAGGCTCTTCTACTTATCTGTGGGGTTGTCAACCCCAGAGGACAAAGAAAAACAGAAGCCAAAGTCACACCTCTGCTTTGCCTTGCAGCATTGTCCTTGGTGGTCCAGATGTGCAAATCCACCAGAAGCTCCCTGAGGCATTTGCAACTTCAGCGTTGCAACTCAGATATACATGCAAGCAGCACTGGTTTGTCGAGGAAAAGATCACTAGCGTTATTTACTAAAGAGAGCAAGGAGAAATCATGTTTCTGATGAACAACTCAATTAGAACTGAAGTTTCAGGGAGAAAAAAAGAAATTCCAATATTAGAAAGGAAAGACAATCTTGTAGTACACAAATGAATTTGGGAAACTTGAGTGTAAGTGCCCCTTGTGTCAAAATTAGCCTGTGTGCCCCAGACACATCTCTCTCTCTCTGCCTCTATTCCCCATGAGTGAAGGGCTGACAATGTCCCCTTTGTCTATTTTGGCAATTCAAAACATAACATCTTTTGGAGCAGGAGCCAACTCCCCCGATGATTATGCAAAGCCCCTGTTTCAGCGCGGATTGAGGTCAGAGGACAATAGTTAACTCGAGGCATATTTTCATGACACAGGCGTCCGGGGCACTGTTGCCCTACAGGATTGCCACCCCAGACCTCTCCTTCCCGTTCACACATTGAGGCACAAAGCAGCCTTAGTTTTACCATCAGTTTTGGGTGGGGGAGTGGGGGGTTTTTTTGGTGGGTTTTTCTTTGCAAGGCCACGCTGTACATGCATTCACTGAGTAGATCTGGTTTAAAAATAACCCTTTCTTGCAGATATGAGGTAGTGGCTGAAGCCCCTGTTTTAGAATATTCTGCCTTAGTCCTTGTCAACAGGCTTCTCAGCTAATGAAGGGGAAACGAAACCCATCTTCCTCTAAAAAACCAGTCCCTCTCTTTTGTTAATAACCAGTCAACATAATTCTGATAAAGTGACAGATTCTAAGTATGATGCTATTATCTCTCTTCAGTTCATTTCCATTTATTCTTTCCTACATTCCTATTCAATACAACCTTCTTGCTTCCCACCGCTGGTCTCTCCAATCTGCCAAGAACTGCTTATTTGACTGTGCAACCCCCTATTCTTTTCCATGATTAAATGCTTCCCTCCCACGCAGACAAAATATCTTATTTTTTATTTCCACAGGTTATTCACTGAGCTTTCAAGCATCCCTCACAGGAAAAGCAAAATCTCTAACAAGTACTTCTTGACTACCGTGGTGGCCTTCCATCTGACAAAGAGAAAAATTAAGGATAGCCGCTTCCAATCATACATGCTTCCTCCTGCCTGCTGTGGGGGGAAGGGGAAGGAAGCTGCATAGGTCAGCTTCAACCATATAACCCCAATCTGTCAAAGCAACATGCCCCCAGGCTGCAATTTTTTACTGCTGACGAAAAAAAAAAAAAATCTTTCTGTGTCCTTGCTGAATTAACTGAACTGAGCAGAGCGTCCGCCAGCCTGCAGGAATGAGAAACACTCTGTTTAGTTTAAAAGAAGTAGTAATGTCAAATTTGTGGCTGATTTAAGGCATCTTTGTGTGCCAAACCCATGTATTATGCACTCCTCGGATTGTTTGTGAGGGTCCTTACTCCATTCACACTAGCTCTCAGGGTAAATGGTCTGTTGCTAACACAACCACTGAATTTGCCTCCCGCCAGCGACACAAAACCACACACCTACCCTGCTGTCAGTCTCCAAGGGAAGAGAACCAGTGCAGGCAGCACGCGCTGCGATCCCCAAAGCCCTCACCTTACAGGGACAATGAAAGGGACTTTTGGATAATGGTTCTCTCCCCTGAACACAGACAGTGTCTTCTACAGCAGCAGTTCCAGCAAGGAGTTACCGGTAAGTCAGAACTAAAGGTGATTTGGGTGTCTCTGGATGAGCTGAGAACCTAGCAGATGGAAGTTTATAAGGAATTTTTATTCTCATTATAAAGTCATACTAAATGATACCTACAAACAACACAACGTATGAAAATCTGATTTACCTTTCTGCACGGAGTCATGAAGTGACCTGCTGCTGCTGTAAGAAACCCTGGGCTCCACAACACTCCCCCTGCTTGGGTAACAGCTGCCTCCTGCTTTACTTGCCCCCAGCACACCAACCCCCTGCTTACCACTTTTAAAGCCCAAACCTGGGAAGACTCCGCGTTATTTCCTTTGGTTTTGGCTTTTTTTTTTATCCCACAGTCAGATTTCTTGCATAACGAAACACGCTCTTGGTTAGAGATGGGAATTTAATATATGTACAATGATGACTTCCTTTGGTAGCAAATAGCCCTCATTTTCCGCAGTCTGTTTCCTCTCATCTGGTGTTCATTTAGACTCTTCCTGCATTTCACACACAATAAACTCTTCAGCCCATTTAAAGTCACAGAAGAAGAAAGAAAACCCCAAACAAACAAACAAACAAGCAAACAATCTAACCAAGTCTCTTCTGTCCCCTATGTTTAAGTAAGGGCTGCCACCTGAACCCCCAAAAGCCAACACACTTAACGGCAAAGCCATACTGGAGCTTGGAAACACCCACAGCTGTGTTTCCCTTTCCCAAAAGAAAAACTGGGATGTTTTGAAACAGGGTAACTAATACACAGGCTCAGCTCACCTTCGCTCAGGGACTCTTCTAGGGTCTGATTTCACCGACACAGTGATCACTGGGCCACGCTGCTGGGGAGCTAGCCTCCCAAATCCAGCCCCCCCAACAGCTGTGGGAACTCCAGGCAGAAGGGATTACTCTTGTACTGCAGACAAACTGACACACTTTGCTTCCCAGTGGAAAAATTAAACTCTCTTAGGCAGATGCAACCCAAAGCATGGGTTTCTATCCATCCAGGTGATAGGTACTGGCCAGCAGAATGCAAAAACATCTTGGGGAAAGGCAGGTAAAGTATAAGCATGGGGCAAACACTAATTCCAGCAGCTACAATGATATGGGCTGGGGTATAGGTAGATCTGTACCAGACTTCAGAGTGTAAATGAACCTGAGATTACTTAGGTCTGTTCTTTTGTATTTCCACAGCTGTAGAGACAGAATCAGTTACATAATTCTATCTTCTAGCAGGAATTAAAGCGTGTCATATCCCCTATATATACACTTAAAAATACCAGTCCTATTTAATGATGAGTTAAAAAATACTTGGCTTGTGAGTAGGGTACACACAAAGCCACACCTCTTGTTCTTCTCCTGCGTATTTCAAAAAATCTTGGGAGGATTCTGAATGCCCCACGGTCCTGGCTGATGCAACCTTTCCCCGTGCCATGAACAGCCATGCTGCAGTGCCAGCAAGGGAGCGGGAAGCTCGTGCATGTGGCTACCTGTGAGTACCACACATCTCCCACAAAGGCCACAGGGGAAGTAAGGGAAGCAGGCAGTGAAGGGGACACAAGGCAAGCAGCAGCTCAGGCGTTTTGCCAGAGGAACGACCTCCCCTCCATCCCCACAGAACAACTTTAAGCAAAAGCTCCCGTTTTGGTGTTCGCAGTACAACGTGCAGGCTCCAGATCACAGCTTTAAGAACACCAGCTAAGGCAAACCCAACTGCAAGGGCCCTCCGCAGCCTGGGGCTGAAGAAACCTGCAGACGTGCAACTGAGACCAGTCTGAGTGCTTGATGCACACACCCAGCAGCAGCCCAGCTGTGTTTCTGCATCTGGTGGAGTGATAACAGTGTATGTCGGCACGTGTCGCTGCACACATGGTGGCTGTAGCGCAGTAACAGCTTGGCGTGAGACCTCTCTATTTAAAGTTGACCTACAAAGAAAGGCAGACCTACAAAGCAACAGTGTAAATACTATTACAAATGTCTTTCTTTTTCACAGATACTCCTGAACTATACTAGCAAAGCCTGCAGGGCTGGAATAGAGGTACAAAGGATGTAAGTCAACCCCAAGGGCAGATGGGTGAAACTGTGCCTTGTCAGAAAGTGGGGAGGACACAGGTAGCCTTGGTATGCACCTTGGCAGCAGCAGTATGGCAGACTGCTCCACACCAATGAGATATGTAAGGTATTGCAAGGGCACATCTGATGTCTTGAATCAGGCACAGCGTCAGGATAGGTGTGGGTGGGTATTAACTCCTCCAAAACCATCAGAAACGGACACTTTCGGGGTCATTATCTCCATAAAAGACACAAGGGTATGCTTTTACCTTCGACCCCCATGCTGCACAGCACTGATACTGGCTGCGTTTGTAATACATGGTAACACACTTGGGCCCGGTTTGGATTTGTTAGCAATGTACTACCAATAGGCTTTTACCCAGGAAACAGTATGGTACTATCACCCTTATGCCTTGTGACTGTTTTATATCCAATTAGCAAAACAGACACAGACTATAAGTTTGAACAACATCTCTGCTTTTCAGGAAAACTGAGCTGCTCTGTGAGCACAAGAATTTCCCATTGCATTGTCTCCTGCAAACAAGTTAATCTAAGAAAAGATATGTGACACGTTATGAACCTTAGGAGTGAACCGCCAGTTCATTTTTCAAAATGACAGATGTGATGAAAATTGGCCAAAGGCTTGGAAAAGAAAAAAAGAAGTGAGGGTCAAGGTTAGGGTAGCAGATGGGGGCGGAGAAGGCGGCATTCCAGAGCCCTCTGGAGCCTTGGTCTCCTCTAGGACCCATTAAAAGCTTATGTTACTTGCACCGTTTATAAACAAGAGCTTTCTTATGCCGTCATAACCTTCTTCATATCCAGTGCTTAGGAAGCGTTGGCTCCTGTCTTCTACTGAAGCAAGGCACCAAAAATGACAGCAAGTTACAAATCAAATACTTTTGATTTATTACCTTTCCCGAGTTTCGGGAGGTTTGTTGTGATTCCTAAGTGACCTCTAGCAAACCGACTAATCAATAGCACATCTGAATGCTGACAGGCTGCAGCGGAAAGTTCCTCTGCCAGAAGGATTACATCAATGCTGGCGGAGGACACAGGGTAGAAATGTGGACTGCGACCCATGCCGGTTCTCTGCATTCTTTTGCTTTTATTGTTGCCCCTGCTGTCATCAAGGTAGGAAATCACAGGATGAAAATGCACTGAATCTTTCAGTCCCTTCACACTTACTAGCTCTATCACAGAGACTTGCATTTTATTGATTTCAGCATTACACAACAGACTTCAGTAACACCTTACAGACATACTGGTTAGAAAATACCTGCAAGAAGAGCACTGGACCCACCAGCTTGTGGCATTTCTCCTTGTATGTTAGATGCAGAATCAAGCAAGAAACACAGAAAATCCTGCAGAAGAGCCATGGGACATCTGCAAGGAGACACTGCTTTTCATCCCTGTGTCAGACACTGATGTGCACAGGGCAGGCAGCATGAGACAGCATATTGCACCCCATGAGTAGACAGTTTAAGCTGAACACATTTAGGGTCTCATTCCAGCTCCAGGGGGTACGACCTGTCTCCTAATAAATAGCCAGCGCAGGATGCTGTGGTATATTGGGGGTCTGTCATCATGGCATCGGGACACAGAGGCACTGGTACTGTGCAGAAACCTGCACAGCTCCACAATGTCTTTTCCCTCAGAAGACAGAAAATGCCATGGACTGGGCCTCCCCAGGTGTTGAGACACAACGACTAGAACGAGTGCATGTTTCGCCTAGTAAAAGCAGAATTTCTGCATCTGATCCCTACACGCCTCAAGACACAGAAGAGAGCAATCAGGATATTGCCAGACAGAAAAAAAGCAAACCAGAAGCAAGCTGAAGTGCTGCAAAGGCACAGCAGCAGTAACATGCAAAGGTGTTTTACCTGAACTGGCTGCAAACAAAGCAGGCAGGCTGGAGTTTGCACCTTCTTTGGAACTGTAAGCCAGCTTCTCCTGCAAATCACAGGAGCTCCGCTGGCAGCGAGATTCAAGAAAGATTGAAGAAAAGTGTAACAGCATGACAGGCAGGAAGTATGTGTCCCTGAAGAAGATTAAATTATAAAGAAACCATACAGGAAGATTAAGGAAGCAAGAGTAGTCAGAGGAGCAGGTATTGATCGCTTATGCAAGACAATTGAATTCCTTGGCAACCGCCTGCCTCAGCCAAAAGGGATGCTGTATTTGTGTCAGGCAGCTGCAACTGCAACACAGACACCCCCGAGTTCCTTGTGGATCAATCTTTTTCCAATCAGAAACTGATGGATAGCTACTTTTATTGATTGCAGTGGGAAGACTCAGGAAACAGAATTGAGATGCACAGAACTTTGAAACTAGATTGACATGTCCTGGACATACGAGTAAACATTGTAACTTTGAACCAGCCAGGGTGCAGAAGAAACAAGACATTGCAAGGTGGAAAAACACACAGAGCAACACAACCCGTTCCTGGAACCAGCCACAGTGCAAAGTTGTTGCAAGGGCTGGTGTCCAAAATGCTCCTCTGGGAGCCACACAGGGCTGCTGGTGGGAGGGAACTACGGCCCAGCAAAGCATGAACTACCGAGCACCACACACCTAAAGGCATGACATCAGCGACTGCTCCTAATTCCATTTATCTACTTTCTTCATGGAATGGTTTGGGTTGGAAGGGACCCCAAAGCTCATTCAGTCCCACCCCTTGCCGAGGCCAGGAACACCCCCCACCAGCCCAGGGTGCCCCAAGCCCCATCCCCCCAGCCTTAAACCCTGACAGGGACCCAGGGGCAGCCACAGCTTCTCTGGGCACCCTGTGCCAGGGCCTCCACACCCTCACAGGGAAGGATTTCTTCTTAGTCTCGTATCTAAATCTCTCTTTTGGTTTAAAGCCATTCTCCCATGTCCTGTCCTGTCCTGTCCTGTCCCTCCCTGCCCTTGTAACCAGCCCCTCCTCAGCTTTCCTGTAGCCCCTTTGGGTACTGGAAGGTTCTATAAGGTCTCCCCAGAGCCTTCTCTTCTCCTGGCTGAACAACCTCCCCTCTCTCAGTCTGTCTTCACAAAACTAGTGCTAGGAGAGGTTCCCACCCAGCTTTCTTTCTTGCAAATAGTCATATTAGTGGTTCACAAAGAGTACCAAAGCTCCCTCTTCTCAATTAACTGACTCCCTTGCTCAGGAATACCAGATGCTATCAAGCAACAAATAGATAATCCTCAAGAAAGCAGAGCTACTAATCAGTCACTTTTACATTTAAGATTGCTTGGAGTTGCCACTGCCTTATACTGTTTTTCTAATTAATTGCACTGGAATGCACTTAAGCTAGGCCCAGATCAAAGAATCAACTGCAGAGATTGAAATAAATCCTGTCTGTGTTGCTAATGCCTTGGAAATGGATGACTTGCTAAGCATTCAAGATCCTGGGTACCAATGGTTTAAAATGACAGATAGTGTGAGATGCTTTCAAAGGAACAGATTTAAGAATAAGAACGAAAAAGCTCCTTTCATTTGCTCCTGAAAGACAATTAAACAAAGGCAACTGTTAAACTAATTTATTGTGAAGTTTGTGTACCTTAAGTCCCTTATTCTCCACTTTTCTATCAGGAGAAATCACAGTGCAGAAGTATCAATTTTCATTACAGTGAAATGTTATCTTTAAAGGTTTTTCTTTTTTTTTAAAATTCACTTTTATGAAGGGTTGAAATATTTTTAAAATAATGATAAATAAAAATGACTGGGGATGGATGCATTACCAGTTGTTGCAATAAATCACTGTCTCTTCCTGCATGAGTCTTTCTCATGGTTTAGAATATCATCAGAATGCCTTTGATTGATTTACTTTTTAGTAATCCAGCCATCATCATCCATAATTTGACAATAAACCACACCACTTAATGTAGCTGTTACAGATGTTTGGAAGTTCGTTCCCTGCCTTTTAGGAGGTGATATCTAGACAGCAGCTGCAGATGCTGGGATTAGCCAGGGAAGAAAAATCTGTCTTCAGCACAGGAAAACATCCCGTTTTCCTTTAACAGTGCCCTGTCCTTAAAACTGAAAGACACAGGCCAACCTTGACATATCTGGGCTCAATTATTAAACACAAAATATCTTTATGCATCCACACACTCTCTCTTGCCAGCTGGCAGGAGTAACAAGTTGCCTGGCTTCTGTCTGAAACACATTATTTCCTGCAAAATCAAGACATCGCTAAAAACCACGTGCAATGAAGCCATCACAGGGTACTCAGCAAAAAGCAACCGGTCTCTCACAGCCCATGACAGCATCAAGAAACCCACGTCACGATGCGTTCTGCACGCAGCACAGCGTCCAGGGTGTCTGAGCTAAGGAGGCGCTCCCTTTGGGGTGGCTCTTAAGAGCGCTGAGAAGCTGGGCTGAGGCAGGCAGGAGGGGCTGCAGCCTGGTGAAGAAGGTGCTATTCATTCCACTGTTGCTGTGACCAATACCAGCCCTTCCTAAAAGCACAACTGCAGACTTCAGGGGCATCGTTATTCATTTTGTCACAAATTACTGAGCTGAAAACAGTAGGTTAACTCTTGGTTTCAACTTCTTTTTGCTTGAGCCTGAAAACAACACAGCGTGAGCTAGCCCACAATTAACACTTTTGTTAAAACTGTTTCTTAACGAGAAGGAAAATATCTCACGCGGGCGGTACAAGGTGTGTGTATCTTCTACCAAACAGTGCTTGCAGTCCCTGCCAAGCTCAGCAGCCATGGTTCACTTAAAGCAGGCCCACAGAAATAACCAGCAGGAATTCTCAAAGCCATGGTCTAGGTCACAGAAATAATCCCTCTCCTAAGTGAATCACCATCCTGAGGAAGCTAACAAAGACTGCAAAATTCATTAGCCGAGCAGTGCTGGAAAGGTCTGCTCCGAATCCATCACTGACCCGTCTTGGCCAGCCAGCATCCTGTCTCTGACAGTGACCTGTCCCAGGCGCTGCCGAGAGGGGTGCGAGGAATCGCAAAGCTATTCCTAGTCACAGGAATCCTCTTGCTTCCTCTCAGCTGTACTTGCAGGAACCACAAACCAGACTGGTGATTTGGGACTTGAGAGGGACACCTGAGCCTTCAAAACTTCAGCAAGTCCAGGATTTCTCTGTTGGGTGACCCCTCACATTGATAATTTATGAGGCTTAAGAGTGAGCAAATCAGAGTGAATCTAAGGTGCAATGACATACCCAGTGGGTATTTCATGGGGACAGCACCCCTGGACTGTGTAGTGGGGCCGGCACACCAGATCAAACCATGGATTCTTCTCCTTCTAAGGGTGGCACATGAGATCCCTTGCCCTGTGGCTAGCAGGGGAACTTACAATCACCAGGAGAGTCGCAATGTGTTGAACATGATTTTTGCAGCACAGCTTTTCAATTAATAAAGTGACTGAGAGACTTTATTTTTAATACAGGCCAACGCTACTGCCTCGCTTTCTGTTTGAAGGCCCCTAAGGTGTCCTAGCTGGCTGCAAGGCTACCTTTGCAAAGCTCCATTGCACACAAACCTAATTACGTACTTAAATGTGTACGACACAACTCTGCAAAAGCACTGCTTCAGCTCAGAAACCCCTCTGCATCGCTCCACACGCAGTGCGTGGTGGGACCATTCCTGGATGATCTGTGAAGAGTCCAACATGCCAGCAGAAAGGGAAAACCTGGCTCTCTCCAGCCCGGCTCCCACTAGATGGCACCTGTCGCCTGGTCCAGCAGAGGGGAAGCTCCTCATGGCAGCGGTTTTCTTCCTCTCTCCCGGGATCTGTTATCTCTGACGTGTTAAGGCCGCAAATGCAATCTCGTTTAATTGGGTTGGTGAGGGAGGACGACAATGGGAATCAGGAATTGTGTTTCCCTTTGCATATTGGGGCTGGAGGCAACAATGCCCATGAGCCGCTCGACAGCACCCCACGCCATGCTGACGTCACCACGGCTGGTGGTGACCCAGTCTCTGATGGGGTGGTGGCATAGCCTGGTACAAGAGCTGGCACCAGCATATCCTCCCCAGGCAGTTCTCTGCACACACAGCTTTCCTTCCAGAGGGACTTCGAGTGCTCGCCACTGGTACGGACATTTCCGATTTAACGGCACATACTCACTGCTCACACACGCACTGCGTATGACGGGTGCCCTGGCCTGCAGGTGATGTTGTGTACATAACTGTGCAGCTCTGCGAGATTACAGCTCTGTATTGATAGAGCCTTCTGTTTAAGGCTGCCTCTGGCTTGACTAAGAAACACCACATCCAAATAATTTACATGGGAGTTTTCTCCCCTGTATGCTTGGGTTACATGGAGAAGTTTTGCTGGTGTAGCTGTACTGTGAGAAGTAAATAATGAGTATTGTTGGACAAACAGCAATGCCAGCAAAAAGTTGCATATATACACACACAGTTGTGGGTATAGCTTACTCTGTCCAGGGAAATGGGTTGAGCTACAGAGGCAGAGGAACGCTTGCCAGCGTGAGGTCTCTTCCAAAAGGGGTTTATCAGCGTAGCTCTACTGAAATAATCACATTTTGAATGCAGGCATGTGCTTAGTCTCTCTGTCAAAACAATTATCACAGAGAAAAAAGTTTCTTGTGTTTGGTTAATTCTGAAGTAAGAATATGGCAATCCACATCCCCGGAGCATGCTGTGATAAGTCTCTGCCCACTGGGATCTGCTGGGCCGAGGCCATTAGTTCTTTCAGATGCACTGGCAAACTGCTGAGCCTGGAGAGACTTTCACTCCCTACCAACCTGGGATGGATGAGAGCTGGTGATCTTGTTATACCAGGCTCCATATCCCACAGCCCCAAGTCATTCAATCCCCCGACTGTCTCTTCACATGAGAATTTATCTCTTCTTTGAGCACTCTGGCAATGGGAGCTGGAGGGTAGCAGGGTCATTGCAATCTGCTTCTTTGTAAACTCGTCGGGACCCCAGCTTGGCGTATTTCATTTTTTCATCCCAAAGAGAGGGTGAGTACAAAAGCAAGAGATCTGGAAAGCTTTTAGCATCACAGAAACTGCCAGCACTGCTTCCTTTGTTTGCTCCACTTGGCCTGATGATGATTTATATTATCAATTAGCTACCTGTCTCGGGTAACAGAGAGACACAGGTATTGGGGTTCAAATTCCCCTTGTTAGCTGTTCTGAGAAGCTGGGCTGATGCTTGTTCTGCATCCTGTTATTCCAGTCAGCCTAGAGACAAGTGCCAGAGCTGGCATGAAAGGCATGTGTCAGAGATGGAGAAAACCAAAGGTAAATTCCTCCCACTCCACGCTTGGGCTTGGTGTACCTGTTACTACATGTGCATCCTCCTCATGCCAGACATTTACAAAGGCAGAGGCAGCTGTGGAGAGGGACAGAAAGGGGATTGCTAACACAGAAAATTAATACTGAAAGAATCAGTACAGAAAAGATTCACAGTGTTAGCTCTGGGATAAGGTTTCTTTCTGGACAACTCCCTGAAGGGAGGACCAGTAGCAAGAGATTTGAAAATGGAAAAAAAAAGAGAAAAATAGAAATCCAATCACATACTCTGTATTTAAAAATTTAAAAAAACCTACCAGATGCAATTACACTCATGATTAAAAGATCTAACAGAAGCATATTTAAATTCATTAACTTAGTCCACACTTTACTACCTCAGGAGACCAGCTGCGCCTGGAATACAGGGCAGCAAAATACAAACTACATCTTGCTTGTATTTGATCAAAACCTTTTGGAAGTTCCAATGATCTGGCTGTTAACATCTCTTAGGTGATAATTAGGCTCTTGGGGCAGAATACATTGTTTGGTAGAGAAAATGCACTGTGGAAACTTAAGCAGTGGAACCTTCTGTCTTGCTGAAGAGTCAGTTATGCCACTATATAAAAAAACCAACCCAGGCAGGCAAGGGGAAAATGAGGCCATTTTCAAACAGAGACTCATTTTGCCTGTGTGTATCAGCAATCAGCAGATGCTCACCTCTGTGTAAACTGTTTACTTTAGGTTTTTGCTCATTTCTTGTAACATATGCTTTACCCAAGAAATTTTAGTCCTTGTGCACTGCAGCTCACAAGCAGAGCTCTCTGGAAAGGAAACGCTGTATGATTTTCCATTGCTGCTTGACAGCTGTTTGGTAGCAGGTACCAGCTGGGACTGAGCTAACATGGGTGCCAATTCCCGTCCTCCCAAGCAGGGTCTCTAGTCTGCCTTGGCCTCCTGGTCCCCCTGCTCCGGGGACATTCCAGGGCCTCTGGCTGCAGGACGAGACTTTAGGACACTCCTAAAGGTTCTGGGAAGAGCCAGAACTTCCCGTGGGATGATGAAGCCTGTTAGCAGGGCAGGTGCAAATCAATATTCTCCATCTCTCCCAGGAGGGCACTAAATTAACAGCGGAGGCAGAGACTAACTTCCTGTTATTGCCACGGGACCTATTTCCCTGTGACTGGAGAGGAAGAGACTTAATTAAAGATAACTGGGAATTTCTGTTTATTGTTGGGTCTGTCACGTAGGTCTTTCTCTGTGTGCTATGCCTAGTTTCGGTTTCCTTCATCCTGCAAGACAAAGCTCACCTCTTCTTGTTGAAGACCTTCCTTCTCAAGAGATCTTTTGAGTAATTCTGACAGTTGGAGTCTTTCCTGTTCTTCCTGCAGTCCCCCATCATCAATCACGAGGAACATCGAAGGACAGAGCTGAACTTTCAGACAGACAGTGCCTGAACCATCAGGCTGAAATTCTCAGGACCTGTCTCAGGATTTTACTCTTGTGAGCTAGCTATGATCCATGGCAGAGCTCCCTGCACTGTGGAACCATTTGCTCTCCCTCCGTGGCTCTGGGACATTGCACCATTCCTGGAGAGCTGTAATTCAGCTTAAATCCCTGGTCTGGAGAAAGACACTCTTCCATGACTCATCCACCCTCCCACTGCTGAACAAGGACAAAGTGGCAGGATTAGTCGGAAAAACTGTAACTAGAACCAGAAGCAAGAAGAAAATAGAGGAAAAAATAAGAAAGAGGATGGGAAATTGCACTGGTCCAAAGACACTCAACACCAACTTTCCATCCTCAGACTATTTGCCAGAAACTTAACTCTATACATGTGATTCTGAACATGTTTTGATCTCATAATCAGAATTAAATGCAGCCTCAAATCCTCATTCTGCTGGACAGTAACTACATTTTTTCTTGTTATATATGGGAACATGGATCATCCATATTAAGTTGTGTTTCAGATACAAAGGAAGATTCCTCTTCCTGCCATATTTTCGGGATAATATTTAATACTGCTCCAAAAGTCATAAAAGTACATGCTTAAGTCCGTTACAAGATACAATAGTTTTCCTGCATGGGACATGGAATTCAACCTGAGCTGAAGTTACAGCAAAACTCAAACACATTTCATGCGATACCTGTGCGACGTGTGATTCTTGAAAAATAATGGGATTATGTTTTGTGAAGAATTCAGGTGAAATTTGGAGTGGTTTTTTTTTCTCTTTTGAGTGTAGTCTGTCTCAGAGAAAAGGAAGATTATTTGCATCTAAGAACAAAACACCCATTAATACTGTGAATGCATCAAACTCTATGGATGAGGCTTCTGATGGCACTTACAGAAATTGAGTGCCAGAAGTCATTTTCAAGGAGAGATGTGTATAGTACTCAGCCTCTGAGAGCCTGTGACAGCTGCTATGAGTCTTGAGATTGGGTACTGAAGATGGTGGTTGGCAGATTTATGAACCACATTCATGTTTTTTTAACCCAAAAAAGCTTTGATAGCTTTTACTATCCTTTCCCTTCATCAGAAAGTTACCGGCTATCCTTGACAACAGATATCTCCATCTGCACTTTTATTTATCCCCAGTGAATACGTGGATTTTCTTTAAACACAGATTCTCAACTGTCTAAGTCTTAAGGAATAGCAGAATATTCTAGGAGAAAAACTTAGAATGCTCCAGATGACAGGACAGTGTGGATGAGGAAGGAAGACAAGGAAAGAGGAACTTGAGATAAGCTGTGATTACATTTAAGTTCAAATTTGATTAAATTTGTTAGATTAAATTTGCAAAATTACTTAAGAGTATTGAACATATCAGCCTTGAGTTCACCATGGGGTCAATCTCATTGTAAAACAAAAGGCTTCTCTTTTGAAGAGGTAAAATAAAAATACTAGACATTTTCTTATTTAAAACTACTTTGTGCAGGAGGAGATGTTCTGGCTGCAGATGACATGACTAATTCTCTTTTCAGTGAATATTTGGGGTGAGGTTAGCTGTATAAGTTATCATCCAAAAGGTTTATTTTTAGACCCGTATCTTTATCTGTACGTCTGCATATCTGTAACTATATCAATCTATGTCTGTATTTATATATCTATAATCCTACCTTTCTTCTTTGTCGGGTAAGACTTTCACTGGTCTTACTTTAAAAACTACATTAATTCCAACTTGCAAAACAAGAACATTTCCAACAATTACTGTTCATATGGATGAATTACAAGCAAACCTGGCCTTGATGCAGACTGAAAGCTGACCATCTCAGAGGTCAATTGTCACTTTTATATGCTGAAGGTGCCTTTACTCTGATGAAAAATTTGCTGTCTTTCTTTACAAATTTTTTTTCTGGGCATCAGTGTTGGCCTCTCCAGTTCTGTCTGCTTGCTATGTTTGGCCAGTTGCACTCACCTTAAATTGCTCCAGTCACTGTTGGTTTGATGAAATTCTTTTGCCTGACTCTGAAGTCATAACTACTCCACACACTCTTCTGCCAAATTTTCATTCCATAATGGCATGACTCAAAGCTCACTGGACTCAAAGGAAAGATTTGCTCTGGCTCCTAGGGATGGTACTTCACCTGTCTGCCAAAAGCCTTGAAAACAACACACTTGCTGCATATGAGCTCTCTTATGAGAGCGACAACTGCTAGGGGAGAAATGAGAAGAAACATGGTGGGAGAAGCTCAAGGAGACATGGGGAGGGATAGACTGCTGAGGGCATGGGCCTGGAGACACACTCTTGGAAGGAGGGACATTCCTGAGAGAACCATGCCAGGGCAGGGACTCTCTTGAGGGACTGCAGCCTGCTGGTGACCCATTCTGGAGCAGCAACACCACCACAGCAGAGCAGAAGAGAGAACCAGTAGGAACTGGGGAAGAGGAGCAGACAGGAACAGTGACCCCACTGCACCTTGCATCAGTCACACACAATCCTGCCACTTGTGCCCCAAATTCTAATTTCAAAGAATAATCTCTGAGTAAAGTAGGAACTTGCTTCTCTCTGTTGTTTCACTGCTGGGCCTTTCTCAGAAAGGGAACACTAAAGCCCCAGTGGTGGCATCACCTTCCTGTGAAATCGGGAAATAGGTTTTACTGAGGACACGTGGACCCTTCCCAATTTATGTTCAAAGAAAGAACTTTTGAAAACTATCAGCTGGAGCTATTTTGCTTTCTGTGCCTGCCCCAAGTTCTCCTAGGCTATGTGTGCACCACCAGATCCAGAAACTCTTTCCAGGTCAGATACCCAGGTTGATCTGATGTCCAGGGGTGTCTCAGCCACCCTGTGCTGTGGTTTCGATGGGCTGGAGGAGAGTTATGGGCTGCTCCAGGCAGTCATGTTGTTATCACAACAGATGGATCAGGGTAGAAGGGTAGATCAAGGGTAGAAGATTGCCACAAAACCCCTACATCCCATACCTTGGACAGAAGCAGTGTGACCCACATCCTTTGGAAGGAGAATTTGTGAAAAATGTGATTCTCAAGCCTTGTTTAAGGAGCCAAATACTATTCTTTCCAAAGAATTATGTCTTATTTGCCATTGTCCCAATGTCAATCCTCTGTGCCCAATCTGTCACCTGGGGCTCTGTTGATCTCACTGCCTTTAGAAGGAGCACTGGGGACTCCAAAGTGTTCAAAAGCAGTCAAGAAAATGAAGTGTTTCTCCCTTGCCAGTTCACTAAGAAGCTAAAAGGTGGAAAAGAAAAGCCTTAGCAGAGAGATGCGGCCTCTCACTTCAGCCACTGATGTGCCAAGAAAACACCAGAGCCTCAAACTCTGTTCATGTGGCACTGACTGACCCTAAATTCCTGCCTGTCCACATGAGCGTGCAAAGGAGGTTCGAAGATGAAAGTTACAGAGCAAAAATATTTATGAATTGTGAGATTCACGCATTCAGAATATTTGAGTCAGGTCCTTGGAAAACCACTGCACCAGCTGAAAAATTCCGCCCCATTAAGCTGACCTCATCCTGTTATACTCCAAGGACTCTGGCAGCAGAGCCCAGGATCCTTCCAGCTCCAAGTCATTCGCTCTACTAACTACACGAAAGCCGCAGGAGGTGTCCTCTGCCAAACCCCCTTCTCTCACAACAGTGATGCCTCTGTTCATCAGCAAGCAGTCATGATTTCTTCTACTTTTGGCCCAGTTCTGGTCTATTTTAGGATTTCTAGAAGCTGTTAAAAACTAATATCCTCTCAACCCCTACTCCTAGAATCTAATTTATCACTCTGCCTCCTGCACAGTTACACTTCTCTCTTTTTGCTGGCAATTTCTCTCCTATGATATAAATTTTGGATGACCCTAAGGGCCTGTAAGCACATGGGTGCAGTGGACCAAACTACAAAGTGACAGGGAAAGATTTAAGCAATTGGGACTGCGAGGCAGGGGGGAATTGTGCTAATTAAAAGGAAAGGGAACAGTAAACAGCTAGAGCAAAATGCAAAGGTCGTCGAGCAGAAGCACCCTGGCAGCAGAGTTGCTCTGTGGGGTCTGTCCATCTTACAGTGCAGCTCTCCTCTGAAACAGGGCTAACAAACACATCAGTTTAGTGACCAGTTCAATTTCCACGCGTATCCAGCATTGTGTCTGCTGAGGTGAGGTATTTCTCATACGTTCTGATAACCATTTGCACTACACTCACCATAATTACATGCATGTGGGTTGAACTCAACTTTGTCTTGTATCTCATTAACAGTACTATTGTTAATGAAGCCTGTTAGCATGTTGTGTCCCAAATGGCATTTGGTTAGCCAGACAGCAGTACGAAGATGAAAACAGTAAATGTAGAGACTTTGCACATAGGAAATAAGGGAAATATTTTGGCCTACATAATCTGCATGACAAGGAATGACACTTAAGTGTGGCATAATAATCAAATACCAGGCTGTGTTTGCTGGGCCAACATAAGTTCTACCTGCAATCTCAATGAACCCACACATGGCTGATGAACTTACTCATAGGTATTTTAAAATCATACAATCATAAAATATCCTGAGTTGGGACCTATATGGATCATTGAGTCCAACTCCTGAAATGTAAAGTAATGTAAGCAAATGCTGCAAGCTATGGAACTGAGAGTACATCTCTGGAAAGGGAGGTAGTTCAGGAGGAAAGCAAACCTTCCCAACCCAACAGACTCCTCAGCTCCACTTTGCACTAACACCTCTCTCTACATGTGTGCAGGTACGAGTGTACATGCTCAGGAAGGAACTGGGAGAGCCTATTTGAGGGCGGGAGATTCTCAGGCTGAACTGTAGTAAAGTAAACAAATCTCTCTGCTAATCTATTAGCAGAGAGGTGCTTTTCTCACAAGTGGCACTGGTCTTGATACTCTGACAATGCACTGGCTCAAGAACTCAAGGCCCACTCATGGGACTGTCATTTCACTATAGACCATCCACACACTGTGACACACAACTGATCACTAACCTGCTCTGCCTCCAAGCACTATGGAACATCCCCTAATGTGATACAGGTCAAGAAAGGGACAGAAGTGGTGCTGAGCAGCCCTGATCCCAAGCCTGCCTTCCACCTAGCAGTAAATGGCAGTGGTATAAAAGCTGACTTAGGTTTATGGGCTGTCTGTGGCTCCTGTGGGCCAGTAACGCGCCCAGTGATCAGTGGCAGCATGTAGAGAAACCCACTCTGATTCCCTTAAAGTAGCATGCAGGAGCCACAATAAAGACTCCAGGATGCAACAGTGTTCCCTTCTGATCACTCAGCGATCAATTGCACCGCTGGAAGTCCCCGACCTTGTCCCAGTACAGATCAAAGTTATCACCTCAAGACCTCTGTCTCTGCCTGGAAAAGCAATGGAAGGTACAGGCTGGTGCTGAGACACTGCCCATCGCCCAACAGAGTGATTACACCACCAAACATCTCTGATCACCCTGTTCCAGGCACAGCTTACTGTCTTGCTTTCAGGCAATCAATAGTCCTTCTGCCTTTTGTGCACATTCACACATACAAATAGCAAACAAACAGACAAAGCCAAATCCTCTCTGCTTCTCACCTCATTACTGAAACTTTCCTTGCAGCTCCGTAATTTTATTCTCTCTCTGGTCTGAGCACTCCCAGCAGCAGGTTTCCAGCAGCAAATTAGGCAAGCTAAATTACTGGAAGTTTACCAAAGGAAAAGGAAATAAAGACCTCAAACACCTTGTGGACTTTTCTCTCCCTCAATCAGTAGCTTGTTTATTCTAATAATAATAAAGCAGCAGAAGGATGTAATTAATGTCAAACACAATTCATTCCTGTTAACTTTGAGGAACTAAAATCAGACCAAGAAATCCTGACTTTGAAGCAACATACACACAAAAACACCAGAAAAGTTTGATATATATGACTTTCTCACTCAGGACCATCCATGTGCAACATGAGCTGCTCAACAAATTGAGCCAGGAAATGCATTAACTGGAAGCTAATTTAGGGCAGAACTATTTTACCTCATGTTTGAAACTGTTCCACCAGGTTATTTCACTGCAGGTTTTGGAGAGCAGAATGAGTGTACTGAGGGGAAGAGGGATGGGAGGAGATTTTGAACTGTGAGGTTTTGGCTAGGATGGAAAGCAAGCTATTTCTGGTGGAGCGGACTCTCCCCACCCCCGATTAATGGATAAATCGTGTAAGAAAAATGTCTCCATCCCAAGGCAGACCCAATTATGTTCTGCATTAACTGAAACATATGGGAACATTTCAGTATAAACAAAACCAGCACTGTACGAGCTTTTTTTCTATGAGCTTTCCAGTTCATTTAACCCTTGCTATGGTGCAATGTCTAAGTACAGCCCGAGATTACTGGACTAACACTCCACTGAGTATTCTGTGGCTCGGATTATGCCACAGTAACTCCCAGTTTTTGCATCAATACACTGGAAGCCTACTTGCATTTCAAAACACTGCAGAACCCTCTTCTTTGTGGCAACTTTTTCAGGTGAAGGAGGTGGAAATTGTAGTGGGCTTCCTAAGAGCGCCTATGTTGAACAAAAGCCAATTTTCCAAGCAGAAGGATGGCAACACCAGGAAACACGATCCCAAATGCTATTGATGGGAGCCTGGGCTCCCATATTGCCTGGCTGCTTTTGAAAACACCACTACTGAGTGCTCCTCCCCTTTTCTGAATGTGCCCTAGTCCACCTTCATGTTGGGATTCCAAAAACACTTTTTCTTGGTTGAAGCTGTGAATACCAGTGGTCATGGTGAATGGCCACAACCCAAACCTATGACAAAGCCCACGCATCTCTAGGGTTCCAGAGTAGTCCAACCTGAGCAGGCAACAGAGTAAGGCATCCTGCCCTGCCATTTTCTTGCTTTCCTTGTTGAGATCTCCTCTGCTGAGAACATCAGCTGCACCACCACATTTTTGCCAGGCAGATAAGGAGCTTTCAAGATTTGGACCATTTTTCTTATGTTAACTACTCATGTTTAAGACTATGTCAACTAGTTTACTTTGCTCTTCTGAGAGCACATGGACATTTAATTAGTAAATGTACCTCCCAACTCACATATCCTCCTGACTGTTAAAACAAGGAAATACCACCAGCTCAGACATATCTGAAATAAAAAGCTTAACCTGTAATTTCGTACTCTGTGAGTGGCAAGAAAGAAGCCTCCCAAATCAAAGTGGAAGTTTCTTCTCCAATGGAAAACAAGGGGAGGTATCTCTCCAAGTCAGTGCCACAGTCTGAAGTGACAGGATGCACACCGATTATCTTGTCTTTGACCAGATCTCAGTGAATCCAGTCACATACTCATCTCACTGAAATTCATAGAAGGTAGAACTATGACAGACTATTGTAATTTTGACTTCTGAATTACAGGAGCCATTGGGCTTCTAATACCTAATTTTTCTTCGAATTCAGCGTGTATCCTTGAAATATTATTTCAATTTAACAGCTGTCAGAAACTCTCAACTCAGTACAGCCCAGTGAATTCTGTACAAGTCTTAGTCTGAATTTTGCCTAGGTTCATCTTTCTTTTGTCTATTAGTCTACTGCTAACTCGCTGTTTCCCTTACAGATCACAAATCAATGGCCGTTTAAACTTAGGCCTGAACCCAACAGACTGAGTTCTGCGATTTTTCTCCTGGGGTCTGGTTTCTGGTCTTTTTATCTTTCACATAGTTTTTAAGGTATCCTCCCCTATTTATTTGCCAGCTTCTCCAACTGTGGGCACCAGCACTGAGGAGGGTGAGTTGCTACACTCAAAGGTGCAGGAGATGCCATCACAACTCCTGAGTGAAGTGCCTGTCGTGTAACTACAGTACAACTCACCCAGGAGGATCCCAGCAGCAAACCCCACTACCATACCCTGGGACACTTCAGATGTTGTTAGAATGAGCCTCGTGCTCCTGTGTTTGGGATCTAAACAGTGTTCATAAACAGATCCCATCTCAGCAAACAGACTGACTGTCTCAGAGTATAAATGGAATAACCCACAGATGAAACTACCGACTGTGCAGTGACACAGTCCAAGACCCCTCCCTCTCCCCCTGTGTGCTCTGCCCTTGCTGCCGGACTGCCCGAGAGGTTTCCACCTTTCTTCCCCAAATATGTTTTTCCCTTTGCTATTTTTTATTTCCAGTGTAAAGCACAAGCCCAGTAATATTCAAGAAGATGACAACTGTCAGACCCCCAGCGTTCAAGTCAGATCAAACGTTGATGAAATGATTTTGCTTGTCCCTGATCTCCACTGCTGTCAGTTCTAGTGCTTTTCATGCAGTTTGAGATTCGCTTCCACATGTGTCATCTCGTCTGAGGCAGGCTCTCTAGCCTTGGCACAACACCCCGCTGCCTTAAATCCTCCTCACACCCCAGAGCAAACCTACTGCCACAGAAAAGCCTTGCTTGGTGTGATGGCAGGGGGGATGGCTGTCCTGCTCCACCTTACCCACAGACACCCTCTGTACTGGGAGGGACGTGCATTTCCTGCTCTGGGTGGCTGGACATGGCCAGCAATGATAAACTAAGAGAAGGAGAGTCAGGAAAATTCCTGGGCAGAGAAGCCCCAGAAGGAACTTGTGGGTGAGCTACATCACAGAATTTGTAGGAGAGAATGGAAACCAGAGGAAGAGCATACATAGCCCATGTAACTCTGCTGAAGCACTGGGATCGGCTTGGGAAGAAGAGCAGAACTTTCTCTAGATAGTAAGAAAATATGGTAAGAATCTTCCCATAAGTGTTTCTCTATACTCCTTAGTTAAATTTTCCTTGATGACCCTCCCTGCTCCGACAAAAAAATTACACACAGTTCTGTGTGAGCAAGGATTTCTCCACTCCAAGACCAACTCACTCCCCAGGTAACTGGCGATACTAAGAAGTTAAATCCTTCAAACTACTGTTGCAAACAGCAGCACTTGACATGGTGACCCAAGACTGCAATAATCTTGGACTTTGATCTAGTTAAACATCCTTGTCTAATAACTGCCTCAGGCTTGCAGACTGCAAACCCCGGAAAACAAATCAGCACCACAATACAAAAACTCTTCCTTGTTACAGTCCTAGCTAAGAACCTGTTCACCTTCCACTGCTGGGTCAAACAGACAGGTAGGAAGAGCTTGGGGTATCAATGGCCAGGCAGGAATGGACGACTCAGGCTGTGGTTCGGCTCTGACTGAAACCAATTACCTTCCAATGCTCTCAGTACTTTTTTTTCAGCCCATTACATCTGCTCTGTAAAGTCACCTCTCTGCTCAGTGAGGTGGGCTTTACCGATAGTGAGAGTTGGGCTCTTTGTCTTGGGCCTGCCAGGCCTCACATCTATGCTCACTGCTTCTTTCTCAGAAGAATTCAGATGAATTTTTAAGGATGAGGCACAGGAAATCCCTGCATGGTGACATGTGGAAATGGGGTCAGGAAAGACTATTATTGTCAGGTCTGGGAGAGCACAGCCCTTTCTGGAAGCTGCCAGCACATTTGTGGAGAGAATTGCAGGATAAGCAAGAGCCTCCGAGCAGAGCTAAAATATACAGCAAATGATCTCTAGAGAGCAAGAAAAAGCTTAAGAACAGCAGTTCTTAAATAAATAATAAAAAATAAGAAATCTGGAGTAAATGAGTAAATAAACTGAGGCCAAGCTCAAGGACGGAAAAAGATTTCAGACAATAGGCCACATTTCCCACTGGTGGCAGCCCGCCTCTTTCAGTGCTGCAGTGCTTCTTGCTCTTTAAAATGCCATTTCAGCGGATTAGCCCTTTGATAGCCGCTCCCAGCCCTGCCAGCCTTGGTTAGCATCTGCCTTGCTGTCAGAGATTTGCAGAACTGGAGAGCGACACTGGAGCAGACACATGCCACCCCACCAAACTCCTGGGCCCCTCGGAGACACCAGGACCACCACCCCCACCATTGGCTCCCAGTCCCGCTTCAGTCTTGTGCAGATTACAGTACACTGTCATGTCAACCACTGGGATAGCGGAGGGGGAAGAAATACAGCCTTTGAGGTTTGCTTACCGCATGGCAGGTGTAATATTCAGCCATTAAGAGACTTTCTTTTGCTTTTCAGCAGTGGCAGCAGTTCAAAAAGACCCTTAAAAATTCTTTTCTTTTCACCATTGGAGGAGCTGCAATCATACACACCAGCTCCTGGATGGGATCCAGGAGTGTCAGCTCTGGCCTGAGGGTTAAGTCTCTTCCCTTCTTATTGAAAACAATAGTCTAAAGCTCACCATGAAGCTCTTTGTTCTGTATCCTCTACTATGAGGCAGAACGAGACCCCAGGGCATCCCACAGCGATAATCCAGCCTCATGTAACCTGCCCGAGGGTCTGTGAATTAACATTTGCAGTTACTGGATAGGTAAGAACTTTCCTCACAGCAGCCATTTTTTGGTACTGCAACACCCATCCAAGCTTTGAGTATTCCTGCGGTGGCCACACAGTGTGTAATGTTTACTAGTGCCATTTACTCTGTGCACACACTGTGGTAGATATCCCGCACAGGATTCCTCCTAGTCCTTCCATGTTTTTCTGGTCTTCTATACATTAATTTGTTTTATAGCTACCTATCCTGCTTCAAAGCATGTGTTCAATGGAGAAAACCCAGTATTCCTAAGAGGCTTTTTGTCTACAACTGGTATGAACAACCACCTCCTCAACAAAACCCAGGAACGTTAATGGAGTTGATTTAATTTTGCGTGACACACTCACGGTTTCTGTAATTTTGCCTCTGGCGCTGGCATGCGGCCACAGTGGTGAGTC
The DNA here is from genome assembly GCA_013399135.1 of Heliornis fulica. Lineage (NCBI taxonomy): Eukaryota > Metazoa > Chordata > Aves > Gruiformes > Heliornithidae > Heliornis > Heliornis fulica. The sequence goes on along the minus strand of VXBZ01012561.1, from coordinate 154,199 downwards.
ATTGACAATTCCATTTCAAGGGTTAAATTTACATGTTTTACATAATGAGTACACACATTTTTCCGTTCCTGCTAATTGAATTCATTGAGTCTTCTGTGACTCCACTGTCACTATGTAAATGGAGGCAACCTACCATTGTTGAGAGAGGCACAAGGCGACAGGTCCAACCCTCTGTCAGTCACTCTCTGGATCACAGCCAGGCTTTTGCAGGGCTGCAGAGATGACCCAGACTACAGCACGTATTTCCGGACCTCTGAGACAGAGAGGGGGAAGGATAAAGTCTGGAAAAAGAACTGTATCTTCCAGATCTGTCAGAGACCAGAATTGTCTCCATGCATGCTGGGAAGCATCAAGGACTTTGCTACGTGCCACTTGCTGATTACATATAAAAGTGCTCATTAAAATAAAATTTCCTACTTTAGATTCTGTTCCTTGTCTTCAGTACTTGGAAACTGTCAGAAAACATGCAGCCTGTCCTCTGAACATCTGCACTTTTCCGAATTCCTCCTGCAAAAGGTTCTTATCCCCAAGTGTCCCGGTTCCTGAGGAACAGAAGGTGCTGAAAGGGCATGAAAAGGAAAGGCAGCGAGCTCTGGGAAGGAGCGGCTTGGAGATATTTCACCTCAGGCTTGGCAGACTCCTGAGAGTGGCAGAAAGATGCAGTCCACACCAAAGACGTAGCAGCGCTAGAAAGAAAACACTGCAAGCTTTCAGGGCAGAGACAATGTCTCTGCCTGTCTTTGTACACCCATCACTCTATATTCTGATCTTGATTGGCATCCCGTCTCTCTATTGTAATTCAAACAAGCAGATAATATACGGATCTTCAAATTCACCGAGCCCCCTATCGACAGCCGAAATTCTCTGGAACTCGCGTGTGACAGGAAACATCAAGTGACCTTGTTCTGCTCCTCAGAGTCCTGCAGATTTGCCGCTGCACACCTGCTCCAGTGCCGCCGCTAACCCTCTGCTTGCTTCCCGGCCGCATGCGGGGAAGCACTTGCAGAGCTGGGACGCAGCAGGAGAGACAAAGCCCAGCGTGACACCGCAGCACTGCGCACAATACCCTGTCCGGGAAACCCTGAGAGAGCATCCATACTTGCAGGCAATGGTTAGCAATGGCAAAATACAAAATGTACTTCTTCACTGGACTTCTTGCACCCAAATGGTGACGCATTATTTTATCTCCTTACTAACCTCTTCCCCAGATGGCTTTCAAATTGCATTTCAATACCTCTGATACACACATCATACTGACTGAGCAAATAATCATCTTACCTTTAAAGTAATGAAGAAGAAAGGATCACACAGGGATATCAAAGCCACCAAAAGACAAATCCAGGTCAAGTGAGGAAAGAAAAAAGGGAGAAAAAAACACAGTTAGATTTGTACTTTACAATGAGCCAACCAGGTAAACAGGAAAAAAACAAGACATTTTAATTCAATTTAGTTTTCTCCACGCAAACAATAAAGTAAAAGCATTGAAGCAAATAAAATAGTGACACAAAGTGCTTTTGTTAGTGGATAAAGATTTCAGAGAATTATGCAAATCATTTTCACCAGTATTCTTCATGGCACTGCCTTGCTGCCACCAAAGAAGTAACAGGAAAATCTTTTACGTACTATAAAATTTAACACAGACACACACCGTTCCACTTCTGAACACCAAGCAAAAGTAATGGATGCAGGTACAGTGGAGAGGTAGGGTACGTATCAATAGATCTGTCTGCACACACTTAGCAATATTAATGCCCTGGCAAAACTCCAGTTCCAGGTGGTACCAACCCAGCCCACTACATCTGCCATGTTATCTCTAAGCCCTGGGCACAGATTTAATATCCCAACACTTTTCTCCGTATCAGCACTCAACCAAGGAAGATGCTTTGGAGACCTCTTACAGCTAAAACAAAAATCTATAAAGCAACAGAGGTTTGGTGCTATGAAGGGCTAAAAAGGGAAGATGAATAATTACTTGCAAGAAACAAAGATTGGTTTAACATCAGAAAGTCTGCAAGTTTCCTGGGGGATTTATTGGAGGGACTGTAAGATTTCTAGCAGTACCGAAATAAGCAAGCAGGAGGCTCAATTCCTTTAATTGTCTCTTCATTAGTGCTCCAATACTACGATAAAGGGTCAGACAGTATTGCCTGTGAATCAAGGTAAAGACCCAAGAAAATGTGAAATTCTGTCTCACGCCATATGTCCCTCCCCCATGCTTGCAAGAAGGTTTCATGAAATTGGGATGGCATGTTTGAACTATTTTTAAAATGCTTTCAATTTTCACTGATAAAATTACAGGTATGATAAGTGTCACAGAAATAAAGCTAAGTTCTTCCAGAGAAATTCAGGTAATAATGTAAAAAACCCCAACAAGTCCACAGACCAATACAGAAAGCAACTGTGGTGTGTGGGGTAGTACAGCAAGTAGTATACCATGTAGTACCATGGCAGTACTCCATGGTGGCTGGAAGAAGATACTCACTCCCTTTTATCATCAGAGCCTTGCAGAAAACTGGATGCCTGGCCTAGCTTGGGAGGCTCTGATCACTTGGTGTTGCCTCCAAGCTTGTTAACCCTTCTGATGGCGACACCAAAGCAGCCTCTGCCTCCTGGGCACCTCTGCCCTGGCTCCAGTTAACACTCTGTTAACAACTAGCTGTGCAATTCCTCTCCTGCCCCAGGGCCCGAGCTGGGGCTGAGAAACCATCCCTTTAGCCACAAAACACATGTGGGGACACGCAGCAAACAAGTTTCAGCTATGACGCTTGCTCTCACTCATCGTGAGGCTATGACGAAAATAAGGGCCTCCTGCCAAAGCATTTCTGCCAACACATTCTTCCATCCACCTTTTATTTTTTTCTGTTTATGCAGAAAGACAGGGAGGAAATGAAATCCTGGATAAAGTCACTCTGCTGAAGGACCCAACAGGGTGGGGAGACCATAGCTGTAAGTAAGGTCCAGTTATGATCTCACTCCTCAATGACTAGTGAGCAAAGACAAATGAGAACTGAGCAAGCGCACGTGCCACCAAACATATGTTTCACTGGGTTCATACGGTCACAAAAGCGAGCAGGAACGGGAACTGTCTCTGACTTCCACCCCAAAACCCATACAGGCTGTCTGCTACTGCATCAGCGTGCTGAATTTACTGAGTTCCCTTTTGGAGAGTGAAAGCAGGGAGAATGGAGCGATGTGGTTCAAAAAAACATGGTTAAGTGGGAGAGGGAGCTCTGGGAGGCGAGAGAACCTGAAGGATCGGGGGTTTGGGCTGAGCTGGTCCAAGGGCTCTTCCCTCCCACTGAGCTCTAACCCCAGGGTATTTCTTGTCTCTGAGTGTGTGGGGAAACTGCTGTTTCAGCTGGTCCTCAGGAAGCAAGTGGGAGTTTTGCAGGAACAACTTCTGTGAGATGATTTATCTCTTCTGTTTCCACAGGGCCCCGTAGCTCTGCATCCCCGTGGAGAGCTGGCATGGAGTATGAGGAGCGTGTCCTGCTGCTGTGGGGGACTGGCACACTGTGCACAACAAGGGAATTTACTCTCCATATTCCTAAGATACTCTGATGCCTTGAGGAGCAATATTCAGCTGCAGTACACAATCAGCAGAAGGAAAGAGACCTACACAACTAACTCCAGGGAAAGATACCGTTTTCTATGTGAATACAACATGCTTTACCGGTTTGGCTTTCAGCTGTGGGCAACACTGCACAGACACAGTTACCAGCCCTTTTTCCTGTGCCAAATGCTAGGTGAGCCATGTAAACATATTTGTTTATAAAGGTAACAACTTCCTGAGGACCTCCTGGTGCAGGAACCCCAAAATGAATCATCTGTACATGCAGCCCCACAGCATCCCTGAAAAAAGGGCAAACTTCAAAACTTCCAAAAGGCAGGCAGAAAAAATGAGGCATAAGAGCACCATACTTAAGGATAGGTAGGAGATGGGTGTCCCACATCTGCAGTAAAGCCCCAATCCTGCTGTCTGCCTGGCTCCTGGTGCTGGTTGGTGACACTGACATGTGCAAAGCAGCACAGGGGCAGCTGGACTGTGGCGAGGGGCTCAGGAAGGAGGGAGGGATAAGACATTTGAGATCTGGCTCTGTGACTACTCCTGATGCCTGTGCACTCACCACATGTAGCTTCCTCTGGCTGGAAGGGGCCAGCAGAGCTGGAAGCCCTCGGGCAGCCATGCTGCTCTCACAGTCATGATGGGTGTGCTGGATGACCCCCTACAAGCTGTGAATGAGTTGCTGAGCTATAGGAAATGGGCGATTCTTGCCATGATGGAGCACAGTTCAGGCTATTTTAAGCATCATCGCTGTGTTAGTCTGGTCCTGCCATACAAACCAGAGCAGGTATTTATATTGCAGGTATTTATATCACAGCCTTGATCTCAAGTGGATGGTAGCATGACCATAAAGATGGCTGAGGTATCAAAGGGACTTTGAAGTTGTTTTTTTGTAATCTTGACTGGCACAATACTGATGGAAATATGTTCTGTTACTGGAGATGAACTGAAGATAATGGTATTTGTAAGGAATTGGACATGCACTCTGTCTTCAGCGCTTGTTCTTAAACAAGAAAGCACTGCTCTCTGTCTGCTGCACTTCTTCCCTGCTGAGCCCAGGGCAGATTCCAGTCATTCCAAACCTAAAGACCATTTTAAAGGTCTAAGATGCAAAAACTTGTATTTCCTTTTAATTTATTTCCTTTTACCCTGTACTGATGGGCACAGTGTCTCCTATCAGCAAAAATAAGAGCATCACCCAGTAAATCTCTTTCCAGGGGTCAACGTGAGAGCACAGAATAATTGTCTAGGGAGAGCAAGATTATTTGCTTAATTCAAACCCACTTTTTCTCATTAGCTAGCAGAGAAAGGGAAGGGAGTAGAAAAATCAATAAATATAATAAGTTTAATAATAATCACATAGGGAAAAGTTGAAGTTAAATAAATGAAGTTTAATAATGATTTTTAATTACAGGGACTTTCATTTCACTTTTCAAATGGATCTTAAAAACCTTGCCCTTGGAAACCTTGCTGTATTTATGAAATAATGAATAATTCAACACAGCTGCAGTTGACACTTTACACATCACTGATGGTAATAGCATTGCTGCGATCAATCTGCAGAATGCCTTTCTTTAAAGTCCCTACATCTGGCTGTTAATACAGCTCTGAATCACAACGCCTCTCGCAGTCCCTAATTCTGTGAAGAGGCGCACGCAAGCAGAACTGAACTACTTGCTAAGCTTCTGCCTGCCAGCTTACAAAGGCTGGATTGCTCCATGCAACATCTCATTCGGGGCTGGAGTCGGAAGCATGAAAGCATGGCCCTGGAAATGACAGCAGGATGGTATCCTGGCTCTAGGCTTTGGGCAGGGAGAGGAGAAGGTTCAAGAATGTGCCTGCAGGAGGAAAGCACTTCGATGTGCCCTGGCACGCAAACTGAACAAGTGAGAGTTTTGTGTCTCTGAGGACAGTAATTTCTGGAATCTCACAAATGGCAAATTGTTCTTAAGACCTGAAGAGGACAGTAAAGCAAGAGAAACTGCCTGCTCATTTACCAGACAAGAAGTCTGCCCCAGTCCCTTTTCCTGGAACATCCCTCCACCATGGATGCACTGAATTACTCTTTGTTTGCATTCAACAGGGATAAGGCTATGTATGGCTGAAATGAGCTCCTCACAGCCTGGTGGGGTCACCAGCAAAGTACCAGGGATGTACAAAAACATAAGCATAAAAGAAATGAAAAGACTGCCATTAAAAACCAAAGCAATCTCCCAAAAAACAAGCAACAAAGACATTCAAACTTCAGAAGGAGGTTTTGCAGTGAGTAACAGAGCTGTCACTACATTTCATGACAGTGAGACAGGATACAGCTTTAAAGGTGCGCCTTAATCACTGACTTGAGAGAGTATCATCTGCACTTCACGCTATTGTTTCTAAGGGAGCGCAAAATTACTAAGAAATTGTGTCACATTACATATTAGCCCAGTTTTTCAGATGCTGGACTCTTAACTGTGGGAATACATTCACAGGACAATCTCAAGTCACTTAAATCATTTACGGACACCAGTTGTGGACATTTGGAAACTCAAATGTACACATGATGCAGATGCTGCTCCATAATTAGCCACATGATTCAAAAACTTCATTCACACACTTTGTTTCACTAGCAAGTTAATGCACAAAATATTCCCATTAATTTTGACTGGCAGGATTGGGATGCCTTGAGGTAGACATGAGGGGAAATAAAGTGGAATGGCAGTTCCTGGGGTTCAAAAAACTACTTAAAGTTTATTAGCAAAATCTGTGTGTTTTCTTCCCAATCTGCTCTGAAATGGTGCTTGACTCTAAAATATTGTTTGCCACGCAAAAGCGCCAGAAGCTGTGCTGTCTGTACGTACATCATGTCATGAGCCCCTTCCAAAACCACATCCCGCAAGTACCAGGTGAGGAGGAGTTCCACATTCTTTCAGATTCCACTTGTGGGAAATCCCACACATCTTCAGTTCTGCTCAAATTCCATTGCTAAAACCTTTCAACTCACTTTCTTAACAACTAAACAGAAAAGCCCTTCAAAAATGACTTGCATGCTTAGCTTCCAATCAATGTTTTTAGAAGATCCTAAAATACACTTTGGAAATATTAAAACAGGTATGGCCTTTTCATTTGGGGCTAATCCTAGGGAGAAGCCCTAGGTCTCTCTGGAGATTTCAGGCTTTATTAGCCATCTGGAAATTAAGACATTTTAACATAATTTGTAAAAAAAATAATATTTGGAACCTTGTGCTCTCATTTACCTGTCAGACCCAAGAAAGAAGTACTATTAAAGCCTACCAGGCAGCAGAAAAAAATACCCTGAACAGCTCCAAGAAAGAAATGTGTGCTGACAGCCCTCAGGCATGCTGGAGGGGGATCAGATGAACGTGTTTTGTGGTGGCATCTATCAAGATGCTTCTGCAGTGTTTCCCTCAACCCAGCTCTGAGCTATCCACTGAAACACAGGAGAGATCCTGGCTTTGGATCCTCCCGTAAAGCCATCTACCTTGGACCACCAACTCCAGCAGAGCACCAGAAGGGAAAAGAAACTGTGCTCCCCAGAAAGACTTTGGATTCTGTTACTTTTGGCACAGTCACATGCTAGCAAAGCAGGACTGCCTGTACACAGGACAGGAAGACAATCTCGGTCCCAGAGTTTGGTGGGTAAATGCAAGAAAAGGTTGGAAACGCTTTCTTCTCCTTTCAGAATTAAAAGACCCAAACCAAACCAAACACACAAAACCCACACAAAGTGAGATTAAGAAATTAATCCTGCTTCAGGTGTTAGAGCTGCTATTGACCTTACCTGTCCTCTGTGGGAAGGTATTGTTAAGCTCCAGGGGAATGCTTTCAAAGCCTGCACGCCAACTGATAATTCTGCCAATAATTAGGGATCTTATAGTTACAGTTGGGTTTGATATTTGGAATATATCTCAGAAACCAATCTTAAAAGCCTCAACTCTTAATGAAACCTTCGGTGTTGCAGAGCCTGTATCAGTTTTGCTGTAACTCCTCAAGAGCTGATACAATAGTCCCTCTCAGCCAGGGTTTTAATCTAACAAAACACATATGTGCTATTCTATTTGCCAAGTTATTTACCTGGTAATACAAAACATGGGTGCAGGGCTGACATCCCACTGCATTTAGACAGACCCATGTATTAAGCAAGTCTTAGTAATACGTCCTTAAAAGCCACTGAGAGAGTGCAAAGTATTGAGATCCTGTGCAAGCTGAGTGCTGTATCACTCGCAAAGAAAACACTTGCTTTACAGGAGTGTAAATTTCTTTAAAAGTACCTTTAGATGGAAGCTGAGTACATGGAAACTCCTGCTTAGGACACAAGCTTTGGTTCTGCAGCCCTAGCCTCTCCGCAGCCTGATTTTTCTTAGCCAAAAAGAACAAAAAGCAGAAAATGTTCATTGAACAGATTTTGTTTTGTTTCTTCTCCCTCTTCCCTTCAAAAGAATTGCTGATGTAAAAAAAATGTCAAAACACAATTAGGGAGGCCTTTCTTTCTCTCCTATATGCTTTCTGACAGTATTTAATCATTACCTTCCAAATTAGTTTCAGAATGATGTCAAATAAATGGAATAAAAGAAAATGAAATACAAGCAGGGATACAGAGCTAGGAGGGCCAATGCTGCAGTTCATTAGCTGGTGCCTCATCAACACTGATTTCTGTGGGTCTTTCATATGGACTTTTGCACTTTTTTGAGAGGTGTTGGATGGTTCAGTTGACATCTCACCTGATTTTGTTATTTCAGTAGAGCCCAACATTATCTAAGCTAAATGGACATACAAATAGCAAATCTGATCTTACAAGCCCCTTGTATTTTGAGAAACACAAAGGACTCTGACTTTAAGGAAACTCTGCAGGTTTCAGCCTAAAGGCAGCACTAGTGAGAAGATCAAAACCCAAAGCCAACCTATTGCAACATCTGACTTTTGATTACATGGCCTCTGACAAAAGCTGCTATCACAGAAGATTTGCCGTACAACGGAGCTTCAAGAAAAACTGAAATAAGTAGGAAAGCACTGACAGGAATTTGGGGCTAGAGCCAGCATGGTGTGATTAATGTGGCTTTGCCCAGATGAAGCAAAACAGGAAACTGTACTTTGAAAAAAAAATTGATGGGTTTGAGAGCCACACAGTGCTCTGTTTGGGGCTCAGCATCATCACAGAGAGCCAGGCCAAGCCACCCTCTGCATCAAACCTCAGTGAGAGACGAAGTTTGCTTCCACCTACGTGTATTTGTCCCACCTGCAGGCTGAGGCTGCTGCAATGAGCCACTACATGCAGGATTAGTTTTCTGGCAGACAGGAATCCTTGGCAGAACAGAGCTCATTCCAGCCATGCCCCCCTCTGCACCTGTATGTCACTGCAGACTGTCCTCTGGGCCAGCAAAGCCTGTCACATCCCACATCTCATCAGGCTCTGAGCAGCTGGAAGCTGCAATAGCGCTTACATGGCCTGTTAAGTACCTAGCCCATCCAGGATGCCATTTAAATCAAAACAATCACTTCATCTGATGTCATTTTGTCTTCTGTGGCAAGTGGAAACGTCAGGGAGAAAACGGGGGGCAGTGGAAGAGGGCTGGTTTTTAACACCATTCAAATTACCTTGGTCTGCAGCATGGCACGAAGCTCACTCTTGTGGGTTGCTGAAACTGTTTTCTTTCCTCCTATCCCTTTGGGTAGCCTTTCTTCCCAACTTGTAGCTCCACAAATGCATTATGTGCCTTCTACATCCCTTCTCTGAAATCTTATGGGAAAGAAACCCACCCAAAGACCAAGCAAGGGTGCAGCCGGAGGGGAGAGAAGCAGAAATGCACCCCCCTCCCCCAAGCTGCCTGTGAGCCTACATGAGGGCTGGCCACACAAGGGAGCTCACAGTAAGGTGATGATGTCGATGCTGCTGATAACAGATTTGCTATTAAGGAGCTTTGTCACTTAGCTCTTGAAATCTCTTAATTTTACACAGTGGAGAAAAGATAAAATCTGATCAGCTGGATAATGGGCCTACTGCACACCACTGGGGAGCGTGATGCGTGAGCAGCAACTGCGTTTTCTTCCTTCATATTACTCTACCATACAGACTTCAACAAGCATTTAGGCAGATTAGATTCCCCCACTGTCTTCTCTTTGCACATTTGTGTCCCATAGTGCCAGGCCAAACACGGAAAAAATTAGTTAGGACCTTCGGCCTACCGACCTGCATGCACGCACTCATAGCTTTTATTAAATACTAAGTCCTGAATATGAAAACTCTTCCTTGCCTATAAGAGGAGTCAAAAGTGATAATGTGATTTCAGCAGCTGAGGTATAAGGACTAACAAGACAGTGGTACTATTAAAAAAGCCTCCAATTAGCAATACTGCTATGAACATACATACTAATTCCTGAAGCTAGTGCATATTTCAACTCAGTTTACTAAAATTCAACATAAACCCTCCTCTGTGTAAAATAGATAGCAATATAAGCACTACTTCTTATAGGTGAACTCAATGTAGTGAATAATTAAACATATCTATATACATATCTATCTCCCATCCTCCATTTGCAAAATGCTTGCAAATGTAATTTGATTTTATGGATGACTCATGGTGATTTCTTCAAGGAAGAAGAAAGCAGACAAAAAAAATACACTGGCAGGATAAGGTGACTGTTTTTAAAGTGCAGTGATAGTTTTTTGAGTTGAATCTTCAGTCAATTTAGCTGTAAATGCTGAAATACTCATTTACCTCCAGAGCTCCAGGACAGTGTCAGCCTACACTCCTATGGCTTCTGTTTCCCATTAAAAAAGGCAGGAGAGGTTTCTTCAAAATTAAAAATCTGTGTTGCTGAGGATTTCCGTGAGGGAGAAAACGCAGCTGGGCCTACCTTCACATAAATGATGGACAAACCTTTTAGCAGGGCCTGCTAGCAACCAGACAAAGGGTAATGGTTTTAAACTCCAAGATGGGAGATTCAGACTAGATACAAAGAAAAAACTGTTTTACAATGTAGATGCGCCATCCATGAAAACATTCAAGGTCAGGTTGGAAGAGGCTTTGGGAAACCTGCTCTAGTTGAAGATGTCCCTCTCACTGCAGGAGACTGGACTAGATGACCTTTACAGGTCCTTTTCAACTCAAACCATGCTGTGTGATTCTATCATCTCAAAGATGAGATATTTACTCAGCAATACCCAGGGACATAGATTCTAGCATGAAGTACCTACAGGAAATCTCTTTGGAGAGCGAAAGAGAAATACCATCTCTGTCAGTCAGCCCAACATGGCTCTTCCAAACATGGTATCTGACCTGACTGCTGTCTGTACTACGGAGTGTTTAACAAAGGTCAGGAGTTTGCTGCACAAATCGGCTGATGCGATCGCAAAGATTGGTGTGCTTCTGAGGTAAGTGGGAGATGCTGTCTTTCTCCCCAAGAAAGTGCTGTGACATTCAGAGAGAAGGGCTTGCATGCCAGCTGACAGCACTGTAAAAGAAACCTTGGGATCCATTTTGTGATTCTCTGGGATAGGATGATTTGACTTCCCAATTTCCAGACATGACCAAATGGTTGGGAAAGGACTGGCCTGTTGAGGCAACAAGGCAAATTTTGGGATGTGTACTGACTATATGCTTAGGAATGGTAACAGATGAAGTGACAGACTGCTGAGGTGGAATTTCAAAAAGCCCCATATCCATAAATTTTTAGGCAGATTAATCATTAACTGATTCCTGCAGAAATACAGCATTAAAGCATTTTTAGGGACAGAGGACACAGAAATGGTTTAGCTGCTTGACGGGATACTGAAATGCACTTTACCACCAGGAGCATTCAGGAGGTTGGATCTATTTTCATGGATTGTTCTGGGATCTGCAGTTGCACTCTAATGACAATTTATGGGTATATGATGCAACTCTTGTTTCAGATCCATGAATCCTGTTGGTAGAGGTGGCACTGCCAGCTCCCATTCTTCCACATGCCATGGGACAATAAGCCAGCCCCAAAATGTGCACACTTAAACTCCACTGCTATGGGAGGCGGTGCAGAAGTTGTGGCCAGCACACGTCCAAACAGGAGAACGAGGATGTCCTGAGGATTCTCAAATGACATTTTCAGGGAATTTGCACAAACCATATAGAAAAATTAGATCAGATATCAGTGAGGCTCTGTTCTGAGCTCAAGCAGAAAGAGAAAGCAGAGGGTCAAAACTGCCTCGCACTTCATGACCTCATTTTGAATCATGTTTTCTTATGTGTCAGAAAATATTGGTCCTGCAAGGGGCTCACAAAGCCATTTTCTTGAAGACCTTCTGATTTGTTTGCTGAAGGACTTTGATTCACCCCTTTGTGTAACTCTGCAGTGGGCAATGAGATGAGCACATTGCATTGTAGCTTCTTTTCCTTGGGCAGACATCTGAGGATAGTGAATGGTAACACTACAAAATATATGGAAAGGAAGAGTGATCTGCCGGCACCAAAACATTAATTTTCTGGCACTTTTTGATGAAAATTAATGAGAAATACATGCAGTCCTGGTCATATTAGCCAATATTGACTCTCTTGGACTAGTTACCAGATGAAATCATGCCCTGGAATGCAGTTCCCTTTGCCAGAAGCATTATTTCTTTCTGGAATTCAATTTTTCAACCCAAGAAACAATCACATTGTCTAAACTGAAAATACCAGACAAGAGTGTCACTTTTTAAGCATGTACTGAAAGTTTGAGTAAAAAGGAAAACAAACAACGCTTCTGCCTCTTTACCTAGCTCTGTCACTTGATTCACATACTCCCTTTCAGAACAGCTCAGAAAAAGACTAACGCTTCTAGAGATCTGGCTGGCTTCCAGCACTGTTGGAAGTCAAGCATGGCCTATTCTGCTGCCACATTTCACTCAAGATGAGGGGTATTCTGGCACAAGGCCAGTAGGGGGACATTGAATTTCTCTCGACCCTGATTCAGAGGAACACTTGAGCTGACCCCAGCCCCATCCCTGCTCATACTAGGCATCCTTTAGGTAGATATTTAACTTCACGCACATGCTTAAGCTGTGTGCTGTCTTGAGAACAGACCACTGACCTAGGAGAAGGTGCCTGGAGGTGGTGGTGGGGGAGCGGGGGACAGTGTCAGAGCTAGCTTCTCAAAGTCCTGGCTCAGGTTTGGAATAGACAACTCTAGGGTGTTCTGTACCAAACCCACAGCTGTCATTCAGCAAAGACCTTGGGGCATCTGGCTGACAAGACACTGACAGGTTGTCACCTAAAGGTGCAATCCAACAGGTTATCCCCAAACCCTTTGTGGTCATATAAAGCTAGATGTTTGCACAGGGAATGACAACGTAGGTGGGTAAGAACCTGCGTACCTGGGGAAAATGTGTATCTGCAGGAGCTGCTTGTTGGATGGACGTGCTGTGGGAGTGGAGGTGAGAGAGGTTTTGGGGTTTCCACTGAGGTGGTGTTGAGAACACAGGAAAATTCACAGCTTTTTTTGTGAGGCTCCCTTGAAGAGAGAGAAGAACGCAAATGAGGACAGGGCAGCCTAATGCGGGATTCAGCAGTGCTCTGCCCTGGTCCCTTCAGCTGTGCTGGACTTGGTGGCATTTCAGAAGGTAATTCAGCAAGAGCCAAACCAGCACCAAATGTGACTTTGTTTGTTGACATACCTCAGGAGGGACAGGTCACCCTTTTCATTTACATTTACGTTTCTCGGCATTACAAGAAAGTCCCCCCAAAAGGCACTGAATTTTCACCCAGGGCAGTGGGAGCCTTCCGGCACTGCCTGCTACGCCGGAAACATGCTGGCTTTGATGCTGAAAGGGCAGCATTTTCTTTCCAGCAAATATGCATATATGTCATGGAGATGACGTGTTCAGAACAGGGAAGACAGGAAGAAGGGGAAAAGGGAGCCAGTCACAACCTTGCTTATCTGTCCCTTGCTGTGTTCACAGCCCAGGAGAGCTGATATATGTATCATTGAGATACACCTCATTCCTCTCGGGATTGCAGTCACCATCTTCACATGAAAAACAGCTAACAACATGCTACATATGAAAGAGCTTGCCACAACTGATCTTCAACTGCTCTACTTGACGACTATTAATCTAATTTCTTCGTGATTATCTTTTCAGAAATTGGATCCAGCTGTTCAGCAATCTTCAGTGGGAGGTTAATGAATATTGCTGAGCTTGCAGAACAAAATGTTGAGCTTCAAAAAACCTCTGGGTTCATTTTTAATGAAATGTTTTAAATTCTTGGCTTTTATCTATTTTGCAAGCTTCAGAAGTAGCCCTGGCACTCTTTTAACTTGCTTACTTGATATTTTTCGTTAGAAGAAACTCAAATGCGTGTATTAAAATGCATCATAACGTTGCCCTTTTAGCCCAAACACCACGTAAAATTCAAAGCCTTTCTGCCTTGTTTCCATGAAAAATTGATATGGCTTCAATACGTCTTTGCAAATAAGTACACTTGCACAAGAATCTACAAAAGGTCTTTTTTCCCCTGAACACACAAGGGGGTAAAAAAAAAGGAATAAAAGTACTCTTGGAGACCAGGAGGGGGTTAAGAGCAGGTATCCTCCATGTCTGCTGTATTCCTGGCCATTGCCCAGCACCACTTCTGACTACTAAGAGGAGAAGGTGGATTTGGCTTGACCAGGTGAGGCTGGCCTCAGTCTTCTCCAGAACTCAGCCTTTCACTGGTGCTCAGGAAGCCCTGCCTCAGCGTCCTCTTTGACCAAACTTACCCTGCTTTTACCCTTTCCTTTACAGTTGCTTTCACAGAAGGAGCTATAGAGATGCTGGCCACATAGCTATAGAGTGGCCCTGCCCTGCCTGGCATTTGGGACTTAACTTTGGCCTTCTCATATGAATCTGTTACTAAGAAAGGAGCATTAAACAGCTTTGTTACTCACCCCCAATGTAGAGTGCTATCTACATCTACAGATGCTTGCTGGCTCTGTGACTGATGGCTATTTTTATCTTCCGGCACTGCAATACAGTTTTTTCCCCATCACTCTCAACACCTCCTGATGAACTTCTGTCTTCTTCAGCACCCAGATGCCTCGATGCAAACACACAGCATAAGCAGTCCCTGGCTTGGAGACCTTCTCATCTTAACACACAATGCAGCACAAGATCTCTTCTGAAGAGATCAGAAAGTTCTGCCTCAGGCTCCAGGTCAGATGATACAGGCTCTCCCTCCAAGAAGCTCCCCAGTAGTGTGGGATATTTTGCTTCTTATTTTATAGATGTCTTCTGCTTAATATATCCTGTGTATATTCAGGCTACACAATTTTAGTGCCCAAAGATCTATCAGTGGGGTCCAGTTATTCACCTGTATATTTACTGTTGCCATTTCACCTCATTCATCTCTATGAAAAGATTGGTTGGGTGACCTCTTACATACTCTTGCCTGTTTAAATTCAATATTCTCATTTGCATCGTGATCTGTGAAGTGCAAAACAAACTCCTAAGGGTGGAGACAAATGAGGAACGAGTTCAGTGGAGGCCACAAAGATGATCAGAGGGCTGGAGCACCTCTTCTGTGAGGACAGACTGAGAGAGTTGGGTTTGTTCATCCTGGAGAACAGAAGACTCCAGGGAAAACTTAGAGCCCCTTCCAGTACCTGACAGGATTACAGAAAAGCTGGAGAGGGGCTGTTTACAAGGGCAGAGAGGAACAGAACAAGGGGGAATGGCCTTAAATTTAACGAGGGGAGATTTCATTAGAGATTAGGAAGATATTATTTACTCCTGGGCTAGTAGAGAATGTCCCTGCCCACGGCAGGCAGTTGGAACTAGATGTACTTGGAGATCCCTTCCAACCGAAACCATTCGAAGACCCCATGACTCTGCACTCTGAATGCCTTGGGCATCCACAGCCTTCTGTGGCAGACTGGTTCTCTTGTCTGCTTATCCTCTAACTACACACTGACAAACAAAAAAGGCATGCTACCTCTTTGTGGGAAGAAATAAACTGACCTTCAGTCTGGCTTTACCCTCAGCTTTATGAAATAATAAAAAAGCAAGAAAAAATTATATACTTGGAGCAGAGTCCCGGTGACTTTTAGACAAATCTTAAGCAGATCTGTAGTGCATGAGTGGACATAGTTTAGTACAACTCTGGCGTTTTCACATCAGTTTACTATCAACAGGAAGCCAACTGTTTGAGAAATGCCAGACAAATGGCTTTGTGAAATCTTGCAGCCTCCTAAAGTAATGCTTTTAAGCAGCTAGAGTGGTGAAATCTCTCAAATGAAACTAAGCAATAACTCGCCGTCTGATGCGCTGACAGAAGGACAGAACACAACCACAAGAAAATCCACCCTACTATTGAGTTAAAAGCTGCAACAGGCTAATTATGAATCCGGTTAATAATCACAAGAGGAAGCGGGAGGGATCATTACTTACAAGTTGTAAAATGCATTTACCCCCCACAAAACTCCTCTTGCAGCTCTCTAAGTACATGGGCTTGTGTTCAAACCACCTGATTTCCAGCTCCAGCTCTGGGGCAGTGCTTCTCTGCCACCTTGCTCCCTTGTAACTTGTACCCCACCAAATCACACCTTCTAGGGTGTCTTCTACAGCTTTCACCACCAAAACCAAGACGTGAGTGGAAACTCAGGCTGTCGCAATACCAGTGACTCCTTTTCTGAGTTCACAAAAGGCAGGTTTTTGCAACCTCTTTCACTGTATCTTGTGCTGTTGGATGATGGCTGCTGTGGGAATGTGTGAGCTCTTAAAACATTGCCAAGATTTGCAATAGAAAGGTATCATTAACTTGTATTTCTTTCTTGCAAATTGAGAAATCCAGTTAACAATGCCCCTGTATGCAATATACTTCCCCTCTGTAGTATTCAGGATATCTGTACTGACTGTACTGCAAATTAATGATGGGGGGACTCCAATCTTTCAGTTATAATTGCTGGATACTCCAGTATTATAAACATTGGCACGGACATCACAGGTGGAAGAGCCTCCTCATACATAAGGGTTAAAAAGATCTTACTCTGAATTGACGTTTAACTCCTTCATAAGATTAATAAAAAGCTTCACAAGTGGTATGTTCTTTAAGACCAGTTCTAATACTCAAGAGTAGGCACACACTTTTAGAAAGATATAATTTACACTTTGATTCTGACTACATGTAACACTGCATAAAAGAGGTGACTTGTCCTCTATAAATATTTTTGAGGTAGCTTCAAAGGCCAACTGGAATCTCTTCCATGGAAAATACACAAACTCTAGGATTACACACATGGGGAGGACAACTCAGCTCAGGGGAAAGAATGAACAGCCAGGCTCTCCTTCCAAGGTCACGGCCTCATGACCAGCCCTGATAGATGTTTCTACCTAGAGAGTAACTGAGGCACTCTTAATCCAGTCCCTAGGCAACAGATACCTATATGAAAAAACAAACCTCGCACAGCTTGGTGGACAGTAACTGTCAAGGCCAGGAGAGATGAAAAGGAATGAGGGCGTGAATTAATGAACACTTTGACCTATGTGCATCCTCATCACTAGAACAGCTCAGCTAAAGGACTTCTTCATTCCGAAGAGAAAAAGCTGCAGGTGAAACTACTGTTCTCTCCATGAGTCATCCAATTGGTGAAGAGGGGTGCCCATGTGCCAGTGTTTTCAAGGCAGCACTTCTCAGCTGCACTGCATTTAGGTGGAAGAATGATCTACACTCCTTTTGGCAGCAAAATCGACTGATATAGCTCCCAACATCCCTCCTGGCTGTGCAAAGTTCTTGTCCACCCCCAAAGTTTTTACCTCAGTGGTGCCAGAACAACTGCTTAATGGGGCTGAATGTTTGTCTTGATCAAGTAACTGAGCCAAGTTAAAAATAACCCAGAAAATAAATGAGATACCAAACCACAGACATCCACCCAACTCATGCTCCCACTCTGCCTTCTATTTCTGAGGTTTGCTATGAAATCCTGCTCAGGACAAAGCAGTGCCAAACGACAGTATAGTGTGTTGTGGGCAAATATCCAGGTGGCAGCCAAAGTGGCCACCCACAGGACCTTAGGAACCTCCATCCTTAGATTCTGTAAGAAGTTAGGTAAGTATCTGTCAGGAGCAGCTGAGTTGGAATTGATCCTGCATGGGGCCAGCAGGATGGAGTAGGATGACCTCTCACCCCTTTAGGTCGATCTTCTGCAATTTTGAAGAAAACAGAGAGCACAAGCCTCATTCCCCTCTTGTCTCTGACAACGACTTTTCATTCATCCTTGCAATTACCATTAGCTTCTCAGAGTTCTCTACTTGCAGTAAAACAGAGATTAAAGCACTTCCTAATTCATACAAGCATGAAAAATACGTATAGACACAGACAGAACTACATATGTGATGGACATCTCTAGCTCTATTTATATCTATAACCATTTATCTGCAAAACATACATATACTGTTTCTATAAACAAGAGTCGTTCCAGACAATAATGAAAACAGTAGATGAGAATGAAAATGGAGAAGAGAAGCATTAAGGCTAAATTACCATAGCCATAATTCCAGAGCTGCTACTCACAACTGCTATTTTTAAAGCAGAGAGAGAACTTTACGTGTCAGACTAGTCTAACTTTCCTTACAGCACAAATGAGCGGTTACAACTTCTGAAGCCAGAACAAATAAGCCACTGCCATCAGCAGTATCTCCCTTTTGTGCCAGTGTGGGCAAAACTGAGTAAAATGTAAGCTCTAAGATAAGGGAATGTTCTCCAGCTCATGCTGAGAGAAGCTGTAGGAGAGGGGCAGACAAGCCAAAACTTCTGCGTGAAGGCCCCAGAAGGCAGAAGCAGCTAGCTGCACGTTAGCAGTCACTTTTCAGTCAAAGCCTGAGCAGAGCTGTGGTTTAACCAAACACAGAACAGGAACAGAAAACAGACAAGTCTTTCTTGGCTTATCTGTTCAGCTGTTGCTGTAATGTGCTCCATTCCAGCAGCTATAATACATGGTCTTGCATCTTATGTATGGGGCCTACAGGAAAGCTGGGGAAGGACTTATTAGAAGGGCATGGAGTGATCAGACGAGGGGGAATGGTTTAAAATTGGAAGAGGGTATATTTAGATTGGATATTAGGAATAAATTCTTCACTCTGAGGGTGGGGAGCCCCTGGCACAGGTTGCACAGGGAAGTGGTTGCTGCCCCCTCCCTGGAGGTGTTCAAGGCCAGGATGGACAGGGCCCTGAGCAGCCTGGTCTAGTGAGAGGTGTCCCTGCCCATGGCAGGGGGTTGGAGCTTGATTTTTAAGGTCCCTTCCAGCCCAAACCATTCCATGTTTCTATGTACACAACATTTTAATGAAATACATTTTCCAGGTGAATGTACACAACATGGCATCTATATGTAACAACTGGCCCATGCTTAGGTTTTCACAAGAAGCAGGGCAGCCAAACCTAATTGCTGCCTGTGGAATCACATTCGTTTTATCTCAAAATGTACTTCTGCTCTTTGAAGAGGAGGCTAATGCAGCTACTGCAGACACATTCATCAGGGCCAGCTGAGGTATCTGCTGTCCTGCGTGCATCTACATATATTATCCATGACCGTGCAGTAGCTGAATATGTATAGACATGTATTAAACACTATATAACAATTACACACACACATTTCTGCAGAGATTACAGGTCTGTTCTCAAGAAATGACAGGAAATGACTGGGGAAAATTTATGAAAACTGAAATAATCACCATGCAAATCACCAAAGTGGGTTTGAGATGCAAAGGGATTTAATTCATCAATTTGCACAGATTAGGCAAAACTGAAATTCACTGCATTAAGAGCTCCTATTTACTTCTTAAAACCTTTCTTGGCTGGGAGCCATTAGGTACTTGTAAAAGATTAGAATTATCGGTGTTTGATGGGCTCCCCTAAAAGGAAGAGAGTGGAGAAAATGGCAGATTTGAGTCATTAGGATCATCTTCTGTTAACTCCTGTATTTTACAAAAATATACTTTTAAAAGCATAAATAGATGACAAATTGCCTATCACCTAGCATGATTCCTGTCCATTCCCACTCTCGGTGAGCACGCTTCCAGGCAAACCGCCTGCACTTTGCAAGTGTTCCTCCTCACTCAGGCTGACACATACCATAGGCTGAAAGATTTGTTTTACAGACCGTTTTGTTTTGTCCTGCCACGTGAACACTCAACAACTCTTCCATAATAGCACAACGGCTATTACAGGCCACTAAGCAAACTCCCATTTTCTTTCAAATCATGTAAGCGGGCCAAGTTTATTCAAGATGAAGGACAAGCCATGCTGACAGAAGACACCAGTCATTAGGCTGGCCGCAAATCTTCCTCGCACAGCATCTATCAATATATCTCAAAGCAAGCATCAAATATTCACCACTCTTCTTATCCCAAACCAATTTCTCATCCTCCTCCCAGCACCCCTTATTTGTATGATGCCTCCTGTACCAAAACCAGAAGCACAACTTAAGAACTACACTTGTCTCAGCCAATTTGATTTACAGGCTAAGACTTAATTTAGGGTTTTTTATTGTGCAAGAGATTAGCACCCTAATGCATTTCATTAACTGTATAACAGCAGACCCAATTTGTTGACTGACCGAAGTTATTTGATTTGCAAGGCTCTTGGAAAGAAATGCTGATGTTGACCTTATAGTGCAATACAGAAGAAAACCAGCAATCTCTAACACAGTTCTACAACACAAAAAAGTGGTAATTTGTGTTTTTAAAGGTAATCAGTTTACAAATTACATTTATACAGACCTGCTTTATCAAATACTATAAAAAGTCCATTAACTTGCCTTCAGTACTGCTTCTACAGTGGACTAATGACACAAGCAACCTGAGAAATAACCAGAAGCCGAAGGGCCCCATTCTGTGAAAACTGGTTTTGGTAGGTGAGATGTCTGCTTGACTTCAGCACATTCGGGATTGCACGTGAGATTGAAGTTACTGCTTAATCCAGAAGCGTTGTCCAAAAAACTAGTTTCTTACATTACTCTTCCTTTCTGTTAAACTCTCTGTCAGCCTTGCAGGATGAGTAAACTTTGTAAGATGAGTAAAGAAATTTTAAGTGATAGGGTTTCTCAGTTTTTTCTTCTACCTTTTACTAAATTTTCTTCCTTGCTTTTCATGTATAATACAGGTTTGCATCTTCCCTGCTCCAGAAGGCCATGCTAATGCCAAAAATTGGGACAGTATGAGAATGAAGAGAATGAAAGCTGCTTAAGTGAGAAGACCTTTCAATTTAGGCTCTTTGAAAGCTCTAATATTTTGTTTAAAATTCCAACTGTTAACGAGTATTTTTTCAGAAGGGATGTCCTATTTAGCAATTCAATAGCTTTACTCTTTCAATTATCAAGTAGGATCACACTCATGCTTGAATACCTTGGAGCAAGAATGGGAACAAGCCTCAAGCACAAGAGCATCCTTTGAAAAGGTCACTTCTAAAAGACATTCCAGAGTGCAGTATAATGCAGCTGCACTACCTCCCCAAAAAGCCTGGCAGGTTCTCCCTCCTTTTAAATATAATTCTGGGGAAACCAACACGCTTCCTTTTTCTCCTCAGCTTGCAGACTTGCATATAGTACACATAGCTCTTGGTACACAGATACTGCCTGCACACCACCCAGATTTTGACATTTATTCCCTGGATGGTGCTACAAAGCATGTGAAACAGAAGCCTCTCTCTCTGTTAACAGAACAAAAAGCTGGAAGGAAGATGTGCTATTATGTGCTGTGATGGTCTAAAGTTGCACATTAGCCCTCGTTAAGAGTGAATCAGTATGAGCGTAAATCACTGCTTAGGCACCTTCAAGTCCAAGGACATTTTGGAAAACACTACATAATTTTCAGTTATCCTTTAGAAGCTACATTTCCCCTCACATCTGCATGCCAGCCCTCACAGAAAATACACATTTTTCTTATTGCTCAAATCTCCTTCCTCAAACTTTTCTTTACTTGGTGTGTTAAAAACATGAGAAGTATTAACAGCAGAGGTTCAGGGCAGAAGTTGCTGTGCACTTCAACTCCTCCACAGTTATGGCAAGGGAAGAAACATATCTTGGAGGGAGGTGACAGTGAGGTTGATGCACAGTTTTGGGTTTTTTTTTCCATTTCAGCTATTAGCTGTATTTTGGAGTTTGTTTCTATAAACTGTCACAACAGATAACGTATAAGACATGGGAAAAAACCCCAAAAAACTAAAATACCACAGCATTTTGAAACAGCACAGGCTGAGGAAAAGCTATCATCACAAGGATGACTGGTACCTAACCAGATCACAACTTGACAAGAAGAAGGGATAGGATTTGTAAGCCATGATTCACGTTAGGACTAGACCTGACACAGTAGGACAAGCAACCAGCCTTGCTTCCAGCAGTGTGCTCCTGAGGAACTGCTCTCACTGCTCTGAGGACAACAGGAAAGAAAGAAAGAAAAAAAAAAACAAACCCAGATGATGTGGGGGATCCTTTGCACTCTGAAATGTGGGATAAAATGACCTAACTCAAAAGAATAAACTAAGGGAAAACAATGTTCACAGGAACAAAGCTGAAGGGCGTTCGTTAGCCAAGCAGGTCCCCCCCCACTTTATCATAATTCCCTATCTCACAGGGGGAGCTCACTTCTGGCCTTGCTGCTGCCTTGCGCTGCCTAGCTTCGACTGCACAGGGCTCTTGTCTGGGCTCACAGGTCTGCTCAGAGTCAAACCCTCAGGAGGGGCCGGCAGATCTTCCCCTTGCTTCTCCTCTGGAAAAAGGAAACAAAGCACCACGTTTGTCATTCTTTTGCCAAACTGTGACATGCAAACAGCCACGATGGGGAGAGGAGGCCTTGCCAGAACACGAGCTGTCGCTGCCTCTCTGCTGCAGAGTAAAGCGTGTGTATTGGTGCACATGTGTGTGCATGGACTTGGACAGAGAGGAAAAATGAAGTAATGATTTCCACCACCCCTCCACCTACCCTCCTCAGGCCAATTAACATTCCCTTGGAGGTTTTTAATTAAAGCAAACGTCCATCCAACAAAGAAGGCAAGTCTGGGAGGTTGAAATCACACCTCCTCAAAAAACACACACAGACACACCTCCCAGATAAAGGCTATTTATTATCTGCTCAAGAGACTTTCTTGGATTCTTTCCCCTCTTTAGGCCTCACTATGGCCAAAGAGTCCCTTTCTTATCTGTCTGACAGGTCCATACAATGCTTAATTGACTTGCCTGGGGTCTTGGGTTTTCTTTCTTTGGGGAAAGCAGGGCCTCGGGTGGTGATGGAGAGAGATCCTGTCCTTTTGGCTTTTAATGAAAAGACTCCTATAATAATGCCATCCATTTGCAACCACGACCCCCTAGAAGATACTGTGTGGACAACTGTTTTACTCACACAGTGGGAGCTGGGAAAAACACAGTGCTGAATTCTCAACTACTTCAGCTTTTGTTTCCCCAATACTATGAAAAATACAGCATTCAAGAGATGGAACTTCCCTCATGCTGAAGCTGGATTTCAAAAACCAAAACCATCAAATAAGTCAGCCTTACTCTGACATAAGCATGGCCGAACCACAAACCCAGTTCTGAGAAGTGAGAAAGTTTGAGAAGGGTTGTCTCTTGCTGAAAGCTCAGATGGAACCCTAAATAACAGCTGAAGGTGGCCCCAAGGAGTACTAAGAATTCACACATGCCCAGGTACAAACAGAAAAGTGCTCGGGCCCAAGCGGTGGCATCACTGCTATTACAGCGGCCTTCTGTCCTAGGAGCTTGGGATTAACTACATTTTTCCCCAGCAGCACTGGATGGCAGCATGGACCCTGTGAACGTGGTCTGATGAGAGGAGTGAGGACTTACAACAGCCGGCTGCTGTCAGCAGGAGTGATGCTGCTCTTCCCTCACCGTTTTGTGACAAAGGCTCTTGCCCTCTCCTTTGGCCCTGCTCTGGCACTCCGATGATGTCTCCGTGAGCCAAGTCAGCACCTCAAGCTTTCATACAAAAAGCATATCAAGTCACCACAGAATTTGCACCCGACAATTTTTCTATATCACTTTTTTACAAGTTTAGTGAGGCAGACCAGCCCACACGGTGCCAAACACCCCAAAAACATTGCAAAGGAAAAGGCATGGGTGGAGAAGGACAAACAGATGACTGCAACTGCTCAGTTGGCAGCTCTAAGTTGCCATTTCAGCTCAGCCTTTCTGCAAATGCTTCCCATGTAGTGAAGGGTAGTGGGATGGGGCAGGGGGGTAGGGTTGCAGTGTATTTCTTTCACAAAAAAAAAAGAGAGCATCCTCCTCAGTGATCAGATAGCAAGTGTTCCAAACCAGTTTACCCATCGCAGTAGTCTCCTCCAAAACTTTCCCATAAATCTAGTCTCAGTGGCTGCAGAGGAGGATGTACATTTATACACCAACCAAGGCTGGCAGCAAGTATTCGCACAGCAGGCAGCTGCCTGGAGTGGCAGACGGCGTGGGCAGTCACGCAGTCCAGCTGACTCAAAGCCAAGCCTATGTGGTTCCCAGCTCCCCCTGCTCAGCCACCCTTCCAGCATAGTGGGATGACAGCAACAGGACAGCCTGCTGCCCAGCTCGCACCCCTGCCCAGAGCCAGGCTGAAGAAGAAGTGAGGAGGTGATAGCGTTTGCATCCTTCACCTTTTCTGGCTGTTGCTGCAGCCAGAGCTTGGTGAACTCACTGCACTTGGTGAAATTTGGCTGCTAAAAATCTGCATCTCTTTCCCCCAAGTTGAGGGAGGTGGCCAGCCCTGCTGGGTGGGATGAAGGTGGGGAGCAGCCCACCTCATTCACACGTTGCCTCAAGAAATGGTTTTGTCTTTGACCCTGTGGTTGTGAAATTCAGTTTCTCGCACACATCCTTACCAATGGATCTACAACAGAATGTGGAAATGGTGCAGCAGAAGAACAGTAAACGAGCAAGGAGGGTGTGCTCAAGGGAGCCTTCCCCTTCTTGCCCCTCACAGCTCTAGGGCAGCACTTTGGAGAGGCTGCTGACAGCACAGGGAATGAGGGTGTTGCTGCAGGGAAGGTGACGGCAGAGCACTTGCCATCTGTGAACATCTGCGAGATTCATGGGCCTTTAATGCACCCTTGGGCTGGGTGAGGTCTGAACACACTGCCAACTGTATGGAATAAAGCTCAAGAAATTCCCAACAGAAAACCAGAAATGCCGTGATTCTTATAACTACTTGTACTGCAGAGAACTGATCCATCAGTAACAGTTTGTACTGGAGAGGAAGAAACTGCCCCTGTGACTCACATTCTCTAAATATGCTTATTTGTTGTATTAAAATCAATTTCCATAATTAGGTAACAAAAAAGGCAACTGAGAGAGACAGGAACTGTCTGGGTGCATGCTAGGGAAGCAGCCAGATAATGTAATAAAACCAAAAGGAAATTTGCAATTAAGAACCAGGACATTCCATAAACCCTTCCTCTAATTTGACAGCTTAGCATCTCTTCCATTCTGCATTCTGAAATCCAAAGACAGCCGTTCTGCATCCCACCAGCACCTTCGCTGCTGTGCTCATACAGCAGTGTCATTCGGTGCCCCAGAACTCTGTCCCGTGCTCACGGCTGTGTGCTGTAGGCATACGCTAAGCACTACATTCCCGAGGTATTGAAATACAGCAGCTTTCTACAGGTCCCCATCCTCACACAGCACTGTGCACATACCTAAAGGCAGCCAGAGTACACCGAGATCCTCAGGTGCAAGTATTCAGATGCAAAGAATAATAATTAGAAACAAAGTTAATGAACAAGTCCAGTTCAAGAGATAAATGCATGGTATATTCCATATTTTATTTTAATATATTATAATTAATTCCCTCTAGCACTAATGCCAGCTTGGCCTGGAACCAAAGCAGCTGTCTTGGGGGATTCTCTGCATGGTACTCCCTCTTAAATACACTAGAAGCAGACACTTATCCACTTTTAGGCCTTTTATCATGTTTGCATGGACGAAAATAGAGAAAGAGGCAGAGACGGGAGGCGTGGGGAGAGAAGAATAAAAACAAAAAAGAAATGCAGCCTGGAAGTCAGGAAAAGCGAGTTTCCCGCAGCACAGCTCTGGGGGTGCTTTCTAAGGCTCTCAATAGTGATTCAGAAAGCTGCTGCTTACTGCAGGAAACCAGGCTAAAGAGATTATCCGAGTTTGCAATTGTATATCGGTTTGGTTATTTTCCATGCGGTTTCTGATGCCCATTTCTATTCCAGAGACAGAGCTAAAAAGCTTTGCTTTGTTTGCTCCAGCTCAGAAAAAGGGATGCAGGGAGGCAACTTTTATCAATGCTGCAATGCAAAAAAGTCCATAATCTCTCCAAAGTCCAGTGTTACTTTCCTTTATAACTTGGCCTTTGTCTGCTGGTATACCAAATCTACAAATTTCAAAATGATTTCCAGTGTACACCTTAAAAGATGCTGCAATGTATTTCAGTGTCCTACTGGGATCTGACACTCTGTGTTAGCAAGAAGTCCCGTTACTTAACCTCCTCAGCTGCACCTTGACCTGAGCCAGTGGCCAAAACAAGTGAATCAAAGATATGCAAAGTGCTCATTGCAGAAAATAAGGCAAAAAAAAACCCCAGCAAATGAATCTTGAATAATGTATTACTAGCTTTGCATCAAATAATGTATGCAGTTCTGCATTCATAAACTTTGCAGAGAGGAAGGAATCTTAACACCAAACCCGCTGAAGTTCTCAAACTTGAAGGAAGATGATGAGATTGTACTGTCTGTGACACATAATCAGGACATAATCAGTTTAAGAAAGTAAGTCGCTCAGGTAGAAAGGGTCTCCTTGCTGCAAAGAGATTTCAGTGTCAGAGAAGCATCCTCTCTCACCATCTAAAGCCTAAGATGCATCTGCATGAAATACAGCTTTATCACCTTGTCTTCAGATGCATGAGACCTACCTTTGGCCCAATGCTGTGATTCTGTGGGTAACAACCTGCCTGGTTGTGTATCCTGTGGTTAAAGTAGTTTCTCGAGAGGTGAAGAGTTCACCATTTCTAAAGCTTTTCACCTGTGACCATTTCCAGCTCTCTCTGACCTACCTCTCCTAACAGCCTTGATTTATAAAGTATAAAACTTGCTTCCAAAACCCTACTAACAAGGTCTATATGCTCTACTGGCATTATGTGGTCCCCTGGCTTTTGTACCGGCCTTCCTTGCTCTGCAGGACGGGTCTGGAACTGTCCATCTGCATGGGCAGGTCTGGCCTGTAGCTGCAAATAGTACTTATTACACACTTTTGACATGGTTTTTTGAATCGTTCAGGGCTGTCGAGGTGTTTTCATGTATGTAAAATAGCACTACCAAGGCACGGGATTTCATGGACTATCCTGTCACATTATTTATTATAAGTGGATTGAATTAGTGCAAGCTGACTCTGTCAATGAGATGTTAGTCTGCAAGCTGCATCCATATGTGTAACAACACACAGGAAGAAACACAGAGATTAAGGTCATATTGAATGAACTGGAATAAGCACCAAGTCCACAAACCCCTCTTTATGGACACCTGTATACAACACTGCAAAATGAAGTAACTGGAAGAAGAACCCGATACTTGGAAAGTCAGGCACAGGCCCAAGTGCAACACAGAGAGAGCTCAAAAGTGGTGAAGTGATCATTTCATCTTGGATATGGGGGACAATTGGATATCCCTGAACAGATGGCTAGCTCAAGCACTGCCTTGAGCCAGTTAAACAAGCTTCTCTTAAGGTTCACAGCAGTGTTTTGTGTCTACCTCAGCATGTTCCCCAAACCTGGATCTTGGTGGTGCCGAAGGAGAGATGTGCCAACATGGCTGGTTCTCAGCACTGAATCCAGGCAGGCCTCTGGGGTACCTTATTCAGCATTTGAAAGAAAATGGGAAAATGAGGCATCTGTGAGAAATACTTGGTTCAAATATCATGGACAGCAGCATGGCAGCAACAAAAGGTGCAGCAAAAATAGCTACCAACTTTTCTTCTCAGAGCATTTACCATTCATCAGACAACAGAGCTGCGATGTTGTCATCCCCAGACAGCAGCAGATATCAGAGAAGTCCACAGCAAAAGCAGCAGGGAAGGCATTTTTCTGAGAGACACCAAAGCTTCTCTGTGAAAGGCTTGTTATGAACAGTCATTTCAGGAAAAGCTTTCCAAAACTCACTACCCCAAAACAAATAACCCACAGGACACAACTCTTTTAAGAAACCAATGTTGCTCACGCAGTGACCTCTGTGCAAACTCACATAGTCTGGGCCAAGACTTCTTACCCACATACCATCTTCTGGTAGCTTCTGCTGAGAATGGCAATGTGTCACAGCATCTTCTTCACCACACAGGAAAAAGCGTTATCATGCCCTGAAGTGGCTGTTCTGAATTTCCTTTGCCTAGCACGCAACTGTCGATTAAGCAGAGCGCCACAGTATGGTGTGTCAAACTAAACTAGCAGCACAATTCTTTTTGGATCTTTTACTATAGCCACAACTAAAAATAAATGTTGGCCAGTGACATACCAAGCACTAATCAGAGCCTTCCTTTCCCTTTTTTTTTTATTTCAGGAGACCTTACAGTGCTCTGTTTGGTTTTGTCAGGAAATTTCCAATATTAAATCTTACATCTGCTAAGGTTAATAAATCTCCTTGTGTCATCCTGTGCTGCTCCTCATTTCTCCTTTCCTCCCGTGCTTGCACACAGTCGCAAAGCAGTGCTGTTATTATTTATGACACTACCAACCCCTCTTGCCTGTTCAGACATTTTTATGACTTGTGGCTACATTCCAAAGCACAATGTTAAGGGGTTTAATGGCTGTGGCAGAAAACTTTTCCGATACCACATATGTGTCAGCCTAATATTTTAATCATTCTCTGCCTCAGGTACAACACTTTGCCCTCCAGGGATTGCCAGGTTACAGCATACTGATATATGTTTCAACTCTTTGCCTCAGGAAGGCTTCATCAAAATTTATAGCGGGGCAGTGCATTCTGTACTGGGGCATGAGCAGGCATGAATCTTGCATCTCCATGTGCATCACCATCCCCAGCTTGTAGTTGGCTTCTCCCCACCCCCCCACCTTTTGCATGGAAACAATATACCTGAGCGCAGTTGTTTGTGAACTTGCTCCCCTTCCCATCACTCCCTGTTGAAGTGGATGTGCTAAGCCACTTGCAGGCGGCGGACAGGGACAAGCCGGTCCTCAAACAGTGCATGGATTCTCCTGGGCCCGGGGAAGCACTCAGGTGGGGGAAGAGGCGGCAGAGGGGGCCCTGGGAAGAAGCCTTAGCTCCTGCTGTGTCAAAGGAATGGCTTTCTGGGACTTCTTGTTTAGGTGATTCTGCATGTGTGACTGAAAGCATTTTTAACCGAAAGCAGAGAAGGATTAAAAACCTGTCAGTTCAAACAGAAGTACAAAAGGCAGCCGAGAGGGATGGGCTGGAGCTGCAGGCTAGGCCCTGACTCGACCCTTTCAGTGCCATCTGGCCATTTCTAAGCACTGGCGTCACAGAGTGTTCAAAAAGCACCTTCTACCAGACAACTTTAACTATGGAGAGCCTCGAGGCACAAATATCCAGCTACTGCCCGTCAAAGAACTGAAGGCATGGCTCAAATAATACCAAATGTCTTGCAGAGGACGAGGGCTATTCCCCAGCAGTAACCAAAATACCTCACATGCGTTGCTACCCTGCCATCTGCCCAGCCTGCCACAGTAAATAATTATGCTCTCTCCTCAAAGGTTGGCCTTGATTGTGCAGAGGTGAGGCATGAAAAGGAGGATTAAGCCTTCTGACTAGAAAGCTTTGTAGGAAGGACTGATCCAAGGTCAGGCACACACGTCTCTCTCCCATAATGCCCAGTGGAAACAACTGAACTGCAGAGGAAGAGAAACGGCCAAGAGAAATGTTCCTATTTCTTTTTTTAAACTTTTAAAAATAAAATCTGCAGCAAAATCAAAATATGCAGGCAGGATAAAAATGTCTCTGGAGCACTGGGAATCATTTGAGCACATGCTTCAGCATCTAAACTCAGACAGGTCTGAGGGAGAAGCCTAAGTACAAAACACACCCTAAGAGAGAAGACAGGCACATGAAGGCAAGTGCCTTTGGAGAAGACCTTTCCAGAAACTAGTTCCCGGGGCTGCATTTAAATCAAATATGATGACAAAAGCTTGCATTCACAAAGATATTTGATGCCTCGGGATGCAGTCACACCTGTCACAGGCTCCTGTGACTACTGAAGCCCAAACCTGCTACTCTTTCTACCGTAGAGCCCAGTGCAAATTCGCATTTCATGAGAGTATTTAAGACGCAAGCTCCTGAGAACCCAACAGACTACTTACTTCAAAATTAAATTGATATGCTTTTCAATACAAAGTAAACAAAACCAGAAAGGCAATACTTAATATTAAAATACAAATAGGTCCCAGCTTTACCTGCCTTCCATTTTTAACATCCCTCATACTAAAAAATTATTACAAGAACATAGTAACAACTACTGTTGGCTCCTTGTGTCCTCGCATCCCAGTCTCTGTCTGCAGCTGCCCACCTTACGCTTAAGCTAAAACCCTGCAGGAGCAAAAATACAGGATTATCTTTCTGTTGGGTTTGTCCAGCACAGAATGAGTCCTGCTCTGCTGCCTGGGCTTCTGCTGCAATCTGAATGGGAAGCGAGGCCTCAAGACAAATCAATGCAGCTCATACAAGCATGCATTCCAGTGTCCTCCTGACCCAGATCCTCCCTCAGTACACAACTAATAAAGCAAAAATAAATATAACGTACTGAGTTATATGCATTTGTGACATTAGGAACCTACAAGGAATGCTCCAGACTGATTATTCCTTGAGGGGAAGGAGGAGCTAGAGGCAAGGACTAGCAAAGGCTGAGAAAGAAGGAAGCCTCAAAACCCGTACTCCTTGCTGGGTAACTGCTTGGCACCAGGGTGGCATTTAGCGCAGTCTCTGTGCAATCACTACTCGGACTCTGAATGTGACACAGAAAGGCCTCCTGGTCTTCAATAAGAAAAGAGAGGAGCACCTCCAGCCTCAAAGGGTTCCAGACCTCTAAAGAACATTAGGAACGGGCCACTCATCAGTGCTGCTCTCTGAAGCGTCTGCAGCCACAGATTCACAGAATGAATCATTTAGGTTGGAAAAGACCTTTAAGATCATCGGGTCCAACTGCAAATCTAGTGTTGCCAAGTCCACCACTAAACCGTGTCCCTAAGGTCCACATTTACCAATTTTTGCAAAATATTCTGCAGGAAAATAGAAAGTAATTCTCAGAGCAGGAAGACTTGAAAAAACGTAGTGCTGCAAAACTAGGCTCCCTCCCCTCCAGAGAAGCCTGCTGTTCTTAGTCTCATTTCAGATATGCCCCTTTCCCTGTGCTGCCTCCAAGACAAGATGCTTCTGCCACCATTGCCTTGATGCAGAGAAACTATCTCTGCCAACAAATTGACAGAGAATTTCAGTCTTAATAATCATCCTGCCCTGCACTTCAGCCTGATCCACATCCCAGAAGGAAGATTAATCCGCTAAGCCTCTCAGCTCCTAGAAACGATACTTACAGGCAAACAACTATCCCCACTCATTCTCTTCCTCAGATGATAATCAGAAAAATGTCTGTATTTGGCTCGCTATGACAAGCTGATTTTAAACCTCCTAAGGAGCGCAGGCACAGCCTTGCTCTAGGGATAACCCTGCTCCCTCCTCTACTTTAGCCTAGCAGTCTGGGGAAGAACAAAGCAGGCTGTCGATGGAAGGGTTAACACAAGCTGGTTCCCTAGGCAAATCCTGAGCTCAGAGCACATCCGTACCATCAGCGAGGAGATGGAAGGCCCCAGTAATCCTTGAGTCCTTTTCTTCTGCCAGACACTACAATCACAGGTGCTGTTCAACTTGACTCGGGTGTATTCATCACTATTAATGCATTCTTTTGATTTGCAAACCGACAAGTAGATATGGAGACATTATGGACATCTTGGCACCTTGGTGAACCAGAATCCATTTACAATTAAGTTTGAAGCTGCGTGGCTTGTTAGGAAGCCAGCTAAAGCTGTCCCCGTAAATAAATCAATATCTTTGAAGCTTCATCCTGCCACACCTTAGTTTAGAATAGGTATTTTGTAGAGACTTTGCAAGGATAAGAAAGTAAATAAAGACATGAAACATCATGGTCACCGCATATAAAAAAGGATTAGGTGCATTTTTTCTTTTTTGAGGCAATTCTCTATAAATTATGCTTTCTCCTACAAACTTTGTTTGTTTTTCTTGCTTAGAATGTAAACCATTTGAATGATGAACCATAACTTTTTATGTATTTCTAATACAAAGGAACCGAAACTAGTAAATGATAGTTTTTCCACATGTAGATAATACACATGATTTCTGGCTGAAGAAAATTGCCTTTCAGTATTTTATTCTCCTCTGGAATCAAAAGCGGATGGAGAAAGACAGGACAGGCAATAAAATATACGTGACAAACAGCCTGTGATAGTCTGTGGCTGCTTCACATTAAGGAGAGGTTAATTAGAGCAGTAATATAAAGGAGGCAGCAGTGGAAAACAGGTAGTCCTGCCGGGAGAAGAAATAATTTGCCCTGCTCAGCACTTGCTGGGCACTAAGGTAAGCAAAGAGGTTGCAGAACATATAACAGACGACCAATGAGTTATGTCCTCTTCAGTCTTAGTGCATCTTCCTCTAGCTTTGGCTTCAAATGAGCAGCACAACAGGTCAAAGTCATCCTGAATCTCTGGGGTGAAAGGTGAAGTTGAAAGGCACAGGTAGGCTCAGGTCACCTGTGGAAAGCAATTTGGTTGCTCAGCATCACTTATATCTGACACTGGATTTAGATTCTACGTGCTGCTGCATTCCAGATCCAGGCATTTTCTACAATTTTGTCCACTAAGGTCCACTGGCCACTCTTTCTATGAGACTGGGCAAACTCAAGGTCTACATGGATCCACAGCTCTGGAGGGGGTTATCTCCTCCACCTGACACATGTTAAGAGAAGTCCTAGGAACTGTACACGTCTCATTGCAGCAAAATGAAAATGAAAGCTGATGTAGATTGGAAGGACAGGAGCAGCAGAAAAACTTAATGTTTAATTATTTGACAGCTAGGCAAGCTGGGAAAACAGCACAGACATAACAGGTCTTCACCTAAATGCCTGCGAAGAGAAACACTTTACTTTCAGCACCCCCACATTTTATTCTCACTTTTTTTTTGGAAAAAGGTTTATAATGTTTAGGGATCATTCACTGTCTGAAGGCCTCAGAGCACACAAGCCAGGCAGGTCATTGGAGAAAACTGTGAACTCACAATTTGCTCTAATTAATTCATTTCTTTGTAAATCACTCTGAGGAGCCTTGATTACTTCAACACCTTCCTAATCCTGCTCTCAGGCAGCTTTCACAAACTCACACCTACATTTTGTATCCTTAACAATGATCCATTCTGCAGCGAGCTGGTTAGTTTCTAACACATTCTCCCACTCAAATTGGGCTCTTTTAAGGATAAGAAATCAAATCAAAGGGCTGTGCTGTAACTAATCCTTCTACCCTTCAAAAAATAAAAATCAACTCAGCAAGCTCAATAAAACTAATGGTAAAAAACCATAAGCCTAGAACAACTGAGTTAAACAGAAGATTTTATAACAAACCCTCATCCCTCTGGTGTTGAAATTCAACTACACAGCGGGCTCCTTTCTGTCCTTGCTTTTACGAAGGCTTTCTTGATAAAGTTCTGTGACAGGACTAATTCTGTGTAACCAAAGTGTGCTAATTGAAATGCAACCCATCATTTCCTTCTAGGTGATTTGGTCTTAATATCTGTTCTGCATCAGGGTTTTGATACTTAGATGCACCCACTGTGCCATTGGGAGGGAGGAAAAAACCCTATTAGCTGTAGCATAGATGATGAAAAGCAGAGAAATCAAAGGGGAAAGGAGACAGAAGGCTTTTCTCCCTTTAGTCAAGGCCATTCCATATTCCTCATGACTCTCCAAAGCTGGGCCAGCGCAGACATGTTGGCACATGGTGCCCCAAAAGAAACAGGCTGGCAGTTTGGCATGAGGCTTTGAAAGACAGCCTGGGTTTGGATCTCATCCTTGCTCTCCAGCTGACACCTGACTGTGGACAGAGCTCAACAGGAAGCAAAGCATCTGGAAAAAAAAGCCTGCGATTCCTTATCTAGGGAACAATGAGAAGCTAATACAGCAGCCCAAATGAGACATGACTCAATTAATGAGAGCTGATGGGGCTAATGACTAAACAGATGGTATTCCTAAAAAAAGATGAGGGAGGGGAAATATAGCTGTGATAATCGACCTGCTGCAGCTGTACATGGCAAATCTAATGCTGCCTCTTGCAGAGCATCGAAACCGCCAAGAAAAAAGTGTTGTTTGCCTCAAAGGCAATACAGAGCAGACTGCAAAAGGAAGTTATTCCGCATACCTGGACTAAGGCACCACGTCCCTCCTTCTGGCAGGCAGATAATTTTATTACAAAAGCCTCCTACTGCAGTCACCAATAGACTGGTAGGGGTTTTGTTACAACCCGGATTTCTGTCTTGGCATGCATCCATTCTTTATTTTTGACAGCCTACGAAAGAAACACTTTGCCCAAGTCTTTCATAAACAGAAGTGCTTAGAGCTGAGACGTGGCTTGAGAGCGCATACAGTGCTGCTGTCAGCATCTTTGTGCAATGATAACTCAAGGCCAGACAGACTGTCCCCTCTTGAGACACTCTCACATTCCTGGAGCAGCCTTGTAAAGGTTTGACTGGACTTGATCCCACTTACTGTTGTAACTGTTGAGATTACAGGTCAAATGTTATGGGCCACTGGACTGTCAAGGCGAGTCAACATTAGGGTGAAGAGTGGCCTCTCTCCTTTTTGATGATATGTCAGCTACAATTTTATTTGTGACATTTTATAATCAGCCTGAGAAACTGCAATGTGCACAAACCTACCAACCTGATCAAAACAGCATGCCTTCAGCCCCCACCAGCAGCCTCCTTTTAAGCGTTCCCCTATGTTCGTCCATCAGCTATTCTTCGATCAAGCTGCTGTGATCGATACGTACAGTGTTGCAAAAGCTTCCTGCAGATTAAGCATACCACCCTAGCATGTTTGTTCTGATGAAAGGGTTTGCAACAATGGGCCCCTCTACCGTGCTGGCCAGCAGGAGGGAAGAGGGAAGGTTCATCTTGCTCAGCAATGCGTTATGACTGCTGGGAGTATCTGCTCTGGGGTGAACTTTTGATTTCCTCCCCTATACACCAAGACAGCATACAGCTGTCTCCTCACCACCACCATCAGCATAATGTGGCAAGCATCAGCGGCACTCCCATCTTTTCAGATTGATGATATTTAGAAACAGCCAACAACAAAATTAAGAACATTAACTTTTCTATTCCTGAACCAAGACAAATGCTTTCCTAAAAAGGGCCAGCCCCAAAGCATCCCTTTTCCTACTTACAGGCATCTCTGAATTTCACACTCTCATGCACTGCTTTTCACACAGGTCTTGGTCCTGCCATTGGAGGACACCTTAATGTGACACCCAGCAGCCCAGAAGAGTCCATTCATGAATGAATCACCACCACCAGTAAACCTTCCCATTACATCAGCCTTTTTTTCCAGAAGAGGAAAGTCAGCAGCAGTTAACTGCAAAGGTATAACCAACAAGTGCAGAATGTTTTATCTCTGTAAAAGAGGGGTGTTTAGGAGATTTATAGTTAAGCACATATTTTTCAGTGAATATTTGAGCAGCTGCCATGCACCCCAATTTCTATTTTTTCAATAATTTTTCCATCTTGACATGCCTTGAAGACTGAAGACAGCCTATTTTGAACACAAATGGCCTCTACGATTGCCACTAACATGTTGGACACAGCAACAAGTAATGAGTTCAGATGGAGAAAGGAGATGACTTGCTGGGTATATGACATGCCAAAGGGAATGGGAGTGAGACTCTCCCCTGCCTTAGGATGAGTCTGATAAGGTCACGGGTGTGTAGCTTCTGCCCATCTTTGCAATGTCCAGTGTGGACATTCAACCTCCTCTTTCAGCTGAAGAAAGAAACAGCAGTACAGACATGTCTAATCTTGAGTTCCTTCTGTCAAAAGAACATTAAAACATGCTCATTAAATTAATGAAGATTCAGGAACTGATGTAGACACAATTTAGGAAAGAACAAAGCCAGTAAAGTAAAATGAAATCCTCTGCTTCCATTTGATACCTGCTCTTGACTGAGTGCCCCAAGCCAACCTGGGCGGACTTGGTGGACCTTTCTGAGAGGCTGGCAGCAAAGTGCAGGGCCTGCCTGCCTCCTAGTGAAAGAACACATACCTGGAAGTTAAAATGACTATTTGAGGGGGAAGGAGGAGGAAAAGAAAGCTCTTGCGTGACAGTCTGAAATTACAGACAGGAACACAGGATTGTTTCAGCCTTAGCTACAGTAAACAATTAGATCTCCAGTTCCACAAAACACAGAGTAAGCCAAGCCTAGTTCAGATCAGCTTCAACAGTTCCAAGCAGGAGAACATCCCAGTAAGGTAGACGAGCCCTTCTCCTAAATTAAACTGCTGAGTCCTTCTCCAACAGACAGTGCTCTTATTTGTGCTGCAGTGGGAAAAACAACTTAAAATACAGAAAGTCTTAAGAAAAAGCACAGAGGGGTGATCCTTAGGCAGGGCACAAGAGAATTAAACTGAACGCGCTGGCACAGCATCAACAAATCTTTCGGAGAAAAGCTGACAGTCCTGCTCAATAAATCTGCTCCCTCTCCCTTACAAGCCTGTCTGCGAGAACACTCTCCACTAAAAGCATTGCTATAGCAAACAGCTATTTATAGCAATCCTCGTGGCAATTCCCTACTTCTCCCCCTTACTACCCCTTTTCAACAATCACAATTATTATCTCTCTTGGTTGGTATTAAAACAAGGGTGAAGTTCATGGTCTCAATTTTAAGAAACGGGATGTATCACACAGAAGGACCAAGAAAAAACTACCAAAACCAGGTTCAGGTTTTACTAGTGTGAAGTTGGTTCATATGCATAGGATTTTTCTTGATTTTGCCTCCCTCTCCTAATTTGATATCCTTCCCGGAGCAGATGCAGCCGTGACGCTGTTTCTCGCCCTCCAGAGAGAATACAGGCAAGCACACGTCATCCCGGGTGCATGGTTTCAAGTGTGCTTTAAAGCAGGTAGTTTTGAGGGACTCCTTCAAAGTCCCCAATTGACAGATACCAAACCTGTGCTCCTTTCTTCATGCTGGAACAGGTATGGTAAAGACAAAAGTGGCATAGTATCATGCCCCCAAATTTATTTGAGCTGATGAAAGCCTGGGCATTTTTTCCACCTATTTTAGTTCAACAAAACATGCTAACAACGCCTACAACCTTTCCTTCCTCTTGATCCTTACGGCCATAACATCACTGCTGTTCGGATTGATACTGCAACATTACAGCTTGGTCTCACCAAGGTAAGGTGGCTTGTGTTTGTTATTTGCTCACTCCTTGATCTCCAAAAATGAGAGTGGCTGTGAGTGGCAAGTGGAAGGGGAGTTGCCTGCAATTCCCACATTTCTTACAAACCGGAGCACTTCTTGATCACTGTCTTTTTAATGAGCAACAACTCATCCAGGAATGAGGTTGGAGGCATGCAGTGGGACTCTCTGGGTTTCCCCTCTTTAGTCTCTGATTTTCACAGTTAAAGGTTCTTCCTGGCTGTCACATTTCCCTGTATGTGGTTTGACTTTCTGTGCCAGGACTG
The DNA here is from genome assembly GCA_013399135.1 of Heliornis fulica. NCBI lineage: Eukaryota > Metazoa > Chordata > Aves > Gruiformes > Heliornithidae > Heliornis > Heliornis fulica. The sequence continues at coordinate 116,932 of VXBZ01012561.1, read as the reverse complement.
CGTGCATTTAAAGACAGCAAAGAGAAAACCAGTGCTGGGACACCATTCTTGTGGTTGTGACCCTTAGGCACAGGGTTATTCAATTGCTGGGAGAAAAAGCACTGGAAACCGAATACTCATTATTTTTATTCCCAGGAATTTACGCTTCTGAACAAAGATTCTGCTGACACACACAGGTTATGCTAAGCTTTCAGTTTTCTGGAGGCAGCTCCAGTTTTCATGCTCCAACAAAAGCAGTGGTGTCTAAATATCTTCTTTCAGACATCAGCCATATCCCCTAGCTGCTCTGACTGGACAAGTGCTGTCCCCTTAGCCCTGCTTCCAAGCGGTGCAGGGACCTCAAAAGACATTGGGAACAGCACCACAAGCTCAGAGCAACCCAAAAGCAGCTAACACAGGGTACGAGCAGCACAAGGGCAAACCGGGAACCAGAAGCCTCTCTGAGAAGGGTTAGTGGGGGATTTTGAAGGTTATCTAAAGCATCAATATACTGAGACACACCAGGGAATAGCTGCACTACCTCGGTGTCTGTCCTGATTCAATTTTCATAGTACTGTTTCAATTCTATTAGATTTTCATAGTTTTCACCATTAAATTAAAATGCAAATAATACCCATTAAAATATGTAAAATAAGGAACGTTTCACCTTTTGTTACTCTCCAATGTCTGATTTTATATAAAATCCCAATTTCCTGACTGATATTTTCATCAAGTAAGTTGATGCCGCAAACTGCTCCCGTTTCACTGTAAACAGCAGAAAAGGGGTGGTGACACCTCCCTTCCCAACTCCAGCTGGAGCATCGGTTCATTCTCAGATAGGGATCACAAAGACCTAACCAAGTCAGTGCATGTGTTATGAAAAAGAAACTGTCCAAGCCTCAAGCAGACAAGCTCTCAAGGTCTTTCTCTCTCCATTTTCAATGTTGCTTGACCTTGGATTTGTACAATTTCCAAAAACCTCTGTGTTGTTACGAGTTTTCAGTTCTACAACCATAACCAAAGTCCACAGAAGCAGACATGCGATATTCACAATAAAACTCCGACACCTTCTGGAGTGTGAACCATTTGCCTTGGGGAGCACTGCTGTTACTATAAAGCGGATTTATTCTCAATTTACAAATAAGAGAGAACAATGCTGGTGCAAAATTTCTTTCTGTCATCACAGTTAATGGAAAACAAAGGGACAAGATGTCTCTGGATACTGATTAAGCACAAAATGAGTTTTGTTTTGCAGTCTGAATGAGAAATTATTTAACGATACCTATGTTTTTCCGGACCCCTCCCTGGCAAGCACTTTGGAATTTCTTATCTTTTGTACAGTAAATGAGACTATTCAAAATTTTCTGCTTGGTTTTTGTTTGTGGGGTTTGTTTTGTTTGTTTGTTTGGTTGTTTTTTTTATATCAAATGACAGTATTTGGTACTATTGCTTACAGACTAAAAAAATCTGAAAAGGAATTTCTTCTACTTTCCCAGCTCTTTATGGGAAATGTAGTCTCTTGTGCCCACACTCAGCAAAGCATGCAGCGTCAGTCTGACTGAAACCAACACTTGAGCCTCCAGCTGTGAGTTCCTGTATTACAAATTTTCACTTACAGCTTCAAATGCTGAGTTTAACAATCACAGATCTAAACCAGGGTCTTGGAAAATGAAGAAACCTACCCAGAATGGCAACAAACAGGATTCATGCTCAGCAACTGCATATTTGCCATCAGAAAGAAAGGTGCTATACATGACATTTCACCTTCCTTTGTGTATTGTATCAGTAACTCTGTATATGTAAGATCATGTCCTATAGATCTTCACTGTTTTATTTCCAATGCTATTCCCTTCTATTTAGGATCTTAAAAGGTTTGTCTATTTATTTTGGGACAAGTGATGTTTCTAATGCCAGCAACCACTATACCAAGCTCTCCAGCCAAAGCTGGGTGGAGTAGTGGTGATGGTGTGAGTGTCAGAAGAGCTGCCAAGGCCCGCAGCCCCCCCAAAAAATGAGAAACCTAGACAGCAAAACCTGTTGAGGTAATGAAGGATTAAGATCACTAATACAAGGAGGCTGCCCACAGCTACCTGGCACAGAACCCAGTCTGCTGTGTTAAATGCCCCAGCTCAATGGGGCAGCAGATGTGTGAAGCAGCAGTGTTAAGGATAAGGCCAGATAACATTGCTTCCCTCACCAAAGAAAAAAATGCAGTTATTTGAACGTGGAAGGTTCAGTTGGTGTATTTACGCTCTAACCAATTTTATTTCCTGCAGAGCTCCTTTGAGAGAGGTGGTTAATAAGAAAGGCGCTATAGAAATAAAGAATACAGTTGATTGCATATGCAAATCTGTGTGAATTTTCTTTGGGGAGGGGGATTTGCAGCTGAATGGGTTAATGATAAAAGTGATTGCTGGGTTTTTTCATTCTTTTTTTTTCTTTCCTCCCCTCTCCCAAGCGCCACAGCTGAACACGATGGGATGTGAGAGGGTGGAAGGACGGTTAGGGAGAGAGAGATTAAAAAGTACAAAGCCGTTTTCACTGCTTAAAATATTTCTGGCAAGCCTGATAGCGCCAGTGGCAGAGGAACTCAGCACTGCCTTGCGGGAGGACTTGCCTTCGGACGTGACTCTGAGACAACTCTTTTCCTGAAAGCCTCCACTTTTCGTTATTTGGAAACCAGACAAAGAGCAAGAGAGGAGCAAGCTAGCAGAGAGAGCGGGGCGGTTATTCTTCTCTCAGGCACTGGGGCGCTAATGGGAAGGATGCCTATGTTGTGAAAGGCTGGAAAGGAATAAAAAAATGGAGAAATAAACAGAAAGACATAAAAAGGCGGGAGCCCGAGCCCTCCAAAAGCAATAAACCTTCCCTTTTTTTTTTCTTTTCCACGATATCTTTGGAAGCTGCTGCTAAGACACTCTGAAAGGGGGTTTTGTCAGAAGCCTTCACCGCAGATGTCTCCTGATCCCCTTCAGAGGCATTTCAGCCCCTAATACAGCTGTCACTTTGTCCCCACTGCTCTAACAAAAAAATGGGGGAAAATATAATACTAATAAATTTCTGCCTAACGGACCGAAGTGCCACTGACAGCCACCCACTGGGGACTCTGGCCTGCACGGGACACCCGCTGACTGAGAGAGAGGCCCAGGGCTTTAAACTGCTTTCACGCCACATTAACACCCTGCCTGGCGGGAGCGGGATGGAAGAATCCAGGGCTGTCTGATCCCCTGCTACAGGGAGCTGCTGCTTTCTCCCACCGTCCATCCCTCCTGCCCCTCTCTGGGCAAGCGGATGGGAACAATGGGGTCTTCTGGATGCAAATGCAGGGGAGAGGGGGTGAGGAAGCACCTTACCCTCACCCCCTTCCCTCCCTCACCCCTTCCCTCCCTTGCCTTCCCTTTGTGAGTTCAAGCAGATAATAGTGAAAGCCAAGGCCCATCTGTGGCTTCTGAGCAGACTTTGTCCCAGTTACTCAGGCTCATCTCTAAGCCTACTTTAGGCTCCCCGCAGTTTAATGCATCTTTAAGAATTGTCAGCCCAGTGCTCCCTGGCTCTGCATCCCGCGACTCCATCCCCCAGCCCCATCCCGCCAGCTCTCAGCCTCCCTCTCCCCCAATTAAAGATTCTTCACATCTGAATGAGCGTATTTTTACCACTGCTTAGCTCGGAAACGAGCCCTCCCCCCCTCCCTGCTTCTTCACATCCATCCTCCTGCTGAATAAAAGCTGGGCTGGAGCAGCTCTTTTCACACATTATTTATGTGAAAGCTCTCCCTTGCAGTTCACACCGAGCCACAGGCGCACCAGGCTGCCTTGGGACAGCCTCCCACTCCTCACCAAACCACCACATTACAACTTCCAAGGCGTTTGATCATCTCCAAAATTCTATTCCTCTGCTTTTACTCCCTCACTTCAGGCCGTACAGAAGGGTAAAATCCTATGTCAGGTAAGAAAGACAAAAAAGTGCATTTCCATGAGAATTATTCCCTTATTTTACTTCTCCCTCTGCTCCCCCAGTGCTAGTTGGAGAGTACTGCAGGCCTGATAATTTTGAAAAGCATGTGGCACATGAATTACTGAGAGCTGCTGGCTTGTGCTCAGCACTTTTGAAAGGCAGATGCAAGTTCAGCACGAAACAACACCCCCCACCCCCCAAATTACCTTTAAGCTACACCTATTAATATTTATTTGTAGTAGGACAGCCCCAAGACAGACACAAACCCTACCACAAGCAGAATACATAATACCCATCTCACTGGTCCCTGATGGGGGCAGGGACAAAGCTTTCTCCATGGCTGAGAGACGGCTTTTTCCTTTGTTCTGTCCTTCTCCTGAGCAGGGGGCATTGTTCCCTTTGACACTGACCTAGGGTTTCAACCAGACAGACCTCTGCTTGTTCAAGGACCCAAATCACTGGGATGGCACAGTTTTGGGGTTTGCTCCAATTTGGGAACTGGAAAGCATTTGGCAGCCCACAGACACATGTACATCCGAAGCTGGTGTTTTACAGACTCTTCTTTACTAAATACTTAATGTATGACTGCCTGCATCTACAGCCGAAAAGATAATACTGAGTCTTAGGTTCCTAAACGGTTAAAGCAGGAAAGAAAACGTAAGGATGTAAAGTGACTTGATGAAAGATGTGGCAGATCAGGGTGGGGTAGGGCAGGGAATGAAAGACCCAGCTCTGTTTTTGAAGATTTCCCCTCCCATCGTGATCATTTCAGTTTCAATGGGGGAAGCTGGGAGAGCCTGGACACAAAGGCATCACATCCTTCAAGGGCAAAAGCTCCACTATATGCGCAAAAGCCTTATTTCTGAAAGCATTAGAAATCTGTGAAGGAAAAGGCCTTTCTGAGGCATGAAAGTCCTTTGAGTTGTTACACAGATGGCAGATCCACTTAATTCTGAAAGCTAGAGAGCCAACTTCAGCCAGCAGCTGACCACCATCTCTGATCTTCCCTCCCTCACAAGGAGTCAGAACTCTGACTTCATGCTCTGGTAAGTGACAGTGACCTTGAACTGAATCTGGCCTAAAAGCAAAGACAGCAGTAGCTTTGCCAATTAACCATTGCAGGGTCCATTCCAAAGTTGGGGAGCACAGAGAAGCAGAAACAGTGCTCAAAACTTACCCTTATGATTTACTTTCGGTATCAAATCACTCCAAGAAGAAACGGAGCTACCTCGCCTCTCTGCCTCCCTCCTGCTGCCCTACCACCTGCCTGACACCAGTGCAAAGCACCAGCAACTCTGACAAGTCCTAGGTAAATCCCAGATTGGATTTTTCTCCTTCCTCAGCATTACTGTTCTGACAAACGTCTCATGACGCTGGTAAGACATGCCATCCGCAGACCCTCAGCGCGGGATCTTCCTCTATGCAAACGAAGAATGCAATTCTCTGATCAGAGAGAATGACTCTGTATTGGCATGGCACTGTACAGCTGTCTGTACATTGTCACACTGACAGTGCTGTTTGATGCGCAGAAGAAACCCTACTGGAAATGCACTGGATTTGCTCACAGACCTGATGCTTAAACCTTAGCCCCTCTTTGTAGTCAAGGCAGATATGAGCAAAAGGACATTTCCCTGAGAACAAACCCACTTACAACATTTCCTGCACACGGAACAGGACTGACAAAGTGGAGAGATCCATAACTGCTTTGAAAGAATTTGGAACATTTATTTTGAGAGGTGGAAGAGGAACCTGTGTGACAGCCTGCACCCTCACTATCTGAACATGCTGTAACAATGACCTGTTTTCTGTCCCGCATTCCTAGCCTTACTGAAAAGCAAGTAACTCCCAATAACAAATTATGAACAGTCTTATGGCTGCCTCAGCCATACATGAAATCAGGCTGCTGTCTGTAATGCATGTGTAGTTTGTATTGCCTGCATCATATGATGTCTACTTATGGATTAAAGGAGAAGCCACCTGAGGCTTGTAAATGTTTGTAAAATGTGGCAGATTGTCTGAACAAAGTTTAGGGGTTCACATGCTCCATCCAATCATGTTTCCCTGGTCACAAAGCACCAAATCCTCACTCACAGTGCTGTAAATGAGTGTGTTCTGCTGAAATTTATGGGATGATGTTGAACCATATCAGCAATGGCTTTGCTTACCGTGGCTGCAAACAATGTTCCTACCCATACAAGTTATGAGTCAATATAAATACAAGGCTAGATCTTGAATGAGGCCAAGAGCTACACAGAGTAAGGCTCTCAAGACTCTAAGTCACTGTATTCACTCAGTCCTGCAAATTTCATCTACTGAGCTATATACTCTCACATTGTCCCTAACAACATGCTCTGGAGAGTGAAGCAAGTAGGAAGTGTGTTAAGAGGCAGAGTTTAATGGGTTTAGCAAGGATTAATAGAGAGACTGATAGTGAGAGGCTGGGGTTCATGGACAGCACTGTGCCATGCTATACTCAGCATGGCAAGGACTTTTGTAAAAGTGGGTGAATAACAAATAGTCAAGCTCAGTAAAACAAGGCCACGTATATACACCACAGGCTGCTTCTGGCACAGCCCTGTGTGAGGGGCAAGAGGAGGTGGGTCCTGCCGGGATGGTGCTGTGCCAGCAGAAGCCCCTCTGCGTAGACATGTTTATACTGGCAGTATGTGCTTTTGGTTGGAAAGCTTATTTCATGTGTGTGCACTCCAGGGAGAAGTGTTACTAAAACAGTACAAAGAACAGCTTTGCCAGTACAGCTGATTCCGTAGCAAGAGCACTTTGTCAGTATGGTGGGGTTTCTTTTCCCTGAAAAAGCACTTCTAGCATCGCTTTCGTAGCAATTCTTTAGTTAACCTTAGTATTGACTCCAGCTTTCACCCAGGACTCTGAACTTGAATCCAGTAAAGTAGAAAAAGTTCCTTTGTAATAAGCCACCTTGATGAATTTTGCCCTCAGGTAGAGGCTCTGTATCTTCCTGGTGTTACACTGCTGGCTGTGTGATGTAATTAGTACTCGGTTCAGACACACGCAGTAACAAATGAAAAACATGAAACCACGAGTATCTGTACCATGGAAGCACCAGAGGGAAATAAATGAGGCATGGGATTTAGTTATGGCGAAGGAAGGACTGCTGTCAGGACAGCAAGCCTGCTCTCCAGATGAAAATGTCTGGGCAAGCACTGCTGTGGCATCTCGTCACACGCTAATTATCATCACACTCAGAGCTTCCCACCCTGGCAGCAAGCACTTTTGGGGGTGGGGGTTTAGGCCGGAGAATGGATTAAAGTTGACACTGAAATGTAATATTTTGTTGTCTAAACCCCTAATTTCCTCGTAAATAAAATGACAGGAACTCTAAATAATGTTTTTTAGATGATATGCCTTTGTAACAAGCGGCACACCAGTGCAGCCTCATGATGGAGAAAGAGGGAACAGCTTCTGTGGACTGAGACTTTCTGTAGACTACTCCAAACACCCTCTCGGTCTCATTACCTCTCCTGGATCCAGGAAAAAATGCAATTGGCCATCAATTAGGAAGAGTTCCCACTGAACATGCAGAAACTCAAATTCATTGTTAGCTCATTAAACGTGCTAACATTTGTAAAGGTTCAAATGGGCTTTTCAGGCTCCAACCCAGCAAGAGATCTGCTCCTGTTGCTTGTTAGATAATTGTCAATTAATGAGTTTAAATGCTATGTGGCAGTCTAAATGAGGAACTAACAGATCTTCACAATCCAATAAAATCAGGTGAAATGAAGATAAATCGAATTGTTTTACCCAGTACCCCAAATAAATGACACTTGGGAAACCACATGTGAATTAAAGATGTACGATTTCAGAGTCTTTGCATGGGTCTGTTTCATGGCTGTAGCTACCTAGAAAAGTGTCTTATGAGATGACATGGAACATTTCAAAGTGGCAATTCATTGTGCAAGACTTGATAAACCCCTGGTATCTCCTTAATCTCATCCTAACATGTTTTAAGGATGCAGAATTACAGCCAAATAATTTACAATCCAAGCACATGCACTATATTTTCCTTATATTCTTTGTATAACTTTCACAAAACATTACTAACAGGAGGGATTTTCTCAAAAGAAATCAACATGGCTCTGAGAAGACCACACTGTATGTGCCACACACTGTCCTTTCCCCTAGGGATCCGATGCACAGGAGGAGGATGATGCACAGACCAGGGGAAAGCAGACCACCATGCTCCTTTAGAAATAAGCATCTTTGTAACAAGAAGAAAGGTAAATATTTTGCCTGGGGTCCTGGCAGAATAGCATAGCTTCTCTAAGTACATTAAGGACTCCCACTTCTACAGGAGAAAGGTGCTGTGGCTTAAGTGTGCTACTTACCATCCGTTTTGTCACGCTGCTTACCCTGACTGACAGCTGTCTGAAGCATGCTGGAAGGGGGCAAGGGGGAGACTGAGTCCTTGCCTCCTCATCCTTAACAGAGATCCCTACCAATGTATTCTGTACATCTCAGGCACTCTTCATGGTGAATTTACTACCTGACAATCAAAAAGGAAAGAACTGAACAATGGACAAAGCATAGTAAAAGAGGGAAGGATGGGTTAGAAAGGAGGGGGAATAGTACTTGGGTTTCTGCTACTTCAAAAGAGTTAGCTCTGTGAGATTTTAGATTTTTTACCATTCTTAGGCGGTTTCAAAGAGCAGCTTATTTGGAGATCTACAAACAGAAAAGCAAAAGGGCAGCTGCAGCACTGTGTCGTAACTTAAAAAAATTCATACAACAAAAAGGTTTAGCTGGATTAGATAGTTTAGCTAGTATGGATACAAGAAACTTATGGGAAAAACTAGACCAGGTCCTATCCCTGGATCAGACCTTATCTAAAGGCAAACCGAGATCTCAGACCAGACTGTGAGGTTACCAGAAATTCAGTAGTTTCCCTCAAATATGGTATCCCCTGTGCTCCTGCAGCATCTTATGGATTTCAAACCAATTCTAACTTGGAAAGAAACTGTAGTGCAAAGGCAAAAGCTGTCTTGGAAACCAGCTGCAAATGTGTCTCTGGCCAAAGAGAACTACAGACTATGCTGAACTTCTGCCTAAGCAGATGTGGGCAAAAATTTAGCAATCTTGTCTGAAACATTCTCAACCATTGGAAAGAAGTCCAAAGGACACATCTGGCTCTACCATTTCATGCTGTCAAGTTTCAAGACCACCAGTTAGTGGTCCCATTTGGAAGAGCCACAGGATGCCACATCAGCAGCATTGTGGAGAGACGGGCTGGCAGAGAGGACAGGAACTGTTCCAAACTCTCACACAGCTTTTCCTGGTATCATCGCCCCAGGCAGATGCCTCTACATAACATGAGCAGGTCTGCGGTTGCCAGTTTTTGAATACTACTTGTCCTCCAGGACCCAGGCATGTCTGTCACCTTAAGCAAATAATTGCATGTTCCAGCAGTTGTCTCCACTTCCAATGCTGTACAAAAGGCAGCTATCTGCCTGCTGAACTTGAATGAAGATGTATGATTAAAGTCCCAGCAGCCAGTCAGGAGCTCTAATGGTTTCTTACCTTCCTGGAAGCTGGAGACAGAAGACCTGATATTCCCAAGCCCTTTACTGACCTGCTACAAGCAAAGCATGCTCCCTCAGACTCTCCATCTCTTTTCTTTACCTCCCTCTGGTCTGCTTTTCTGTAGGTTTGCATCAGAGGTTGGTTCTGCTGAGCATCTTCTAGTGCACCCAAGCCTGAGGAGCACCTCTTGTCCAGGCTGCAGTTGTTACTGTGAGTCTTAGTGCAACGCTAGGAATACCACAGGGAAGTTTGGGATTATTGAGCATGGATTTCTGGAGCAAATCCAACCATCTTTCTTACGTAGAAATACAAATACCAGCTGAAAATTGACAACTTATAAAAAAAATAAATCTCAAAGTAACAGGAGGAAGGACTTTGAGGTTCCGTCTTTCACTCAACTTGCAGCTCACCAGCGGTGCTAGGGGTGAATTAATTACTCGAGTTCATTTGATGTCTAGCGTTTAGTATGCAACAGCTCTCCAGTGTGGACTCCTTGCTTTTTGCCTACAATATCTGGTCCTCTCATGCAGCCTCTCACACCTGTGCAGGGGAAACCCAAGGCAGTTCAGTTTCCCTGAGGTGCACTGAGTGCACTATGAAGGGAATGGCTTTGGGCTGTGACCCCCAAACCACCTAAAGCCACTGCTCTGCAACAGGGCCCTTCACACTGCACACTGTGCTTCCTAACAGCCAGTTGCTACTAAGTGCTATTACTGATATTGTTAGCACAGAAACCTTACTCTGCTGTGCAGTTTGTAAGCAGATCAATACACCATTTTCCCTCCCACCAGAATAACATGCTGCTTATCCCTTGCCTCTAATGCACTGTTTGGCTTTAGCTACATGTCACAGGGATGGAAAACAGGGAAAGGGCTTAGGAACCTGATGAAAATCCCTCCTTACTGGTATCACACCTCCAATACTCATGAAAATGAAGAGATACAGCTTGTTCCTAATCGTCACTGTCTGTTTTCCTCTCATAAGCACCGATGAGCTTTGTTTCTCTTGGAGACTGGAGCAGCCCCACCAGCCACAGAGCAACCCTAATTGAAGACAGTCAACTGAGGCTGACACCACAAAGCCAGCTAAGGTGACACAGCACAGTTCCCAACGAATGCTGGATTAGTCCTTCCATCTGTTCTTACCCAAAGGTGAATGTCCTTATTGAGGAAAGTGCTTAATTTTAATGCTGGCTGAGTTCCTGACTGCTGTGACCAGAGATGAGCTGTGTGATTGATACAGCTGACAAGAGTGTAAAATCAGCAAAAAGCCCATCTCAGAAATGGCTGCTGAGACATGGCTATCAAGCCAGTGTGATTTTAAAAAAATAAATCCAGGAACCAGAAACAATTCCATACACTTGTGCCTACCCAAGTATGCAATCTTAAAAAAAAGCAAGGTTGCCAACTTGCTCAGGAAGAGCACAGCAGCAGTGCTGCAGTATTTCAATCCACAGTTGGTTAATCTTTTTGGCCCCAGCAGCGAATAGGAAATCCAAGCGATAAAGCCCCACAGGCCCTCCCTGCACATGGAGGTACATCCCACAGCCACAGCAACTGCTCAAAGTGCTGCAAGCAGAGGTTGGCACTCCAGCATCACTACACCAGCGCTAGTCCGTGTCAGCCTGGGGCTGCAGGTAGGAACCACTACACCAAAATCACACGCAGCATCGAAAGGCTGGGCAGTGGCCAGCAGGGTTAAATAACATCCATCTAGCCAGGGCCAAGGTCTGTGGTAAATGAACAGTATTTTGATGTACAAATAAACAGCAGTTTCTCATCATCTCACTCACAGAATGGCAGCATGTTTTGATGGAGAACATCTAGGCACTCCCCTGGGCCTGGCGAGAAGGGTTTCGTTAGCAACAGATTGAAATAGTTTACTTGGAAACTCTGAGCAGCAACATAAATTTTCGTTGTGTCACAGGGAACATGGAGCCTGGCAGCCCTTGGAGGAGTGGGCAGGGGAACTGTGACCCATGTCAGTTCAAAGCTAAGCCCGAGGGTACAGCTGCAGAAGCCCCAAAGTGAAGTGCTTGCTCCCAGGTACGCTGCTGTCCTGCTAAGTGACTTTTGAACCTATGAGCTGCAACCTGTGACTGGTAACTTGGATTTCCTTACTACACAGGGAACTGATTACCAGTTTCTGTGCCCTGCTAATGGCAATGAAGCCTCTGGAGTGCTGGTGCATCTCGACCAGGATCTTAGATGCCGAAGCAGATAGTATAATCTGAAATTAAACTGTGGCTTTGTACTCAGCTTTAACAGCTAATTCCCAGCAGCAACCTTACAAACAATGGAGGGTGTCTTGCACTATTTGCCATCAGGATTCAGTTTTGTAACACGCTCTTTCTCCTTTATATTTCTGAAGACATTTTTGGATGTACTGATTTAGAGCCTTAGAGGGGATTTTCTCCTGCTGTCAGTGGGCATGTCACAAATGTCCTAAAAGTGACTGGAATTAAACACAGTTCTGCAGATACTTCATGTAGGTAATTTTATTTAGCCTTTGTGACAAAACCCAAACTAAATAGTCTGTGAGCTGCCCTGGTTATTACCCTCCATCCGGTAACTGCTGAAACAGATGAGGCTTACACATGCTTAGAGCATTCCTGTAATAGGTTTAAGTCAGTAGTTCCCTTGAAGAACTGCCCTGGCCCTACACAAGCAGCTATTTGACCTTATCAGGAAGGTCGAAGGTTCAGTGAAAGACCACAAGAGAACTACAGGACTAATAGGTTCAGGCAAAAGCTTCTGTGCCTGCATTCAAACCAGTCAAATTTCTACACAAAAAACTCCCAGTGAAACCGGACCAGCTGGCACTGCCACCGCATTCCACCTTTCTTAAAGACTTAAAAAACACCAAAACCAACACATACCCTGTGTTTTTTTAGCACTCATACTAGAAACTGAAAATGGGAAAGTCCAATAATTCATTTTCATGTTGGTCTGTTGTCCCAGCAAACCATTAACTGAACAGAACAGATTTCTGCAGCGCCCAGACATTCTGTATCTTCTTTTAGCTTGAGAAACGTATAATTATCAGCCGTTCCAATACAGCAAAACTCGACAAGGTAGCTCACTGGGTGGTTTTTGCAATTTTTTTTTTTAAATTTTCAGTCTTTATCTAAAGATCTGAACATTGCAAAATCAAGCTAAACCGAGTAAAAGACCGAACTGCACTGCCAGCCACATTTACTTCAAAGATCCTTAGTCAGATCTGTTTCACCATACTTAAAAAAATAAATACTTGCCAGTTTGTATTTCCTAATCAAGTTCCTTTCTACATAAATTACATATTTATACCAGGTTTCAAAGACAAAACAACAATCCAAGGTAGGAGAACATTCGTAAGAGACCACACAGTAGTAGCAGGAAAATGACAGAAAAATATCTAGGGCTGGAGAAAGACAAACTGGGTCACATCCCTGTCAACTTCTGGCTCTAAGAGCCTGGGAAAATTGCAGCAGTGCCGCTTGGTACTATTTTGCTGATAATCGTGGTTGTAATGGGAAAAGAAAAAGGGGTTTTACAGGGAACTGGAAAATAAAATGATTAAAAAAAAGGTGTATGTTGGTAAAATGAGATCTGTGCACAAATTTTGAGAGTGGGTCAGTGCTCGGCATGGCGATTCTCAAACCTTTTGACAGCCCTCTACCCTTCTAATAACATAACAAGGGCAGAATGGTTTTTCATCTTCCGACTTGTTTGGCATCTGCTCAGAAACACACTCTCCAGGGGAAGAACACAACGGCTCAGAACGTAGCCTCAGAATAATTTAAGCTGTTGAGAATTTTAAGTAATGGGTGTGATTTTCTAGGAGTTAGTCTAGTTACCTCAGTTCATGTCAAGGGAGTTATCCTGGTAAAAAAGGGTAAGATGCTGAGTCCACTGTTTTATTCTGAAGGCTTGCTCATTTGTTCTCTCTGGACATTTGAACTCTCAACACATCTTGTAAGAAATTCTACATTTTGGGTTGTTGTTCCCTTCCTTTCCTTTTTTCTTTGGAAAGAGATAGATCGCTTCTTTGTCTGACTGGATCATCAGCTGATGCTGCAGGAGGATGTGTGTTGGTATTAATAAAACTGCATTTTCATGTAATAATTCTGCTTGGAAATCTAGCTGGAGTGGTTAAGCCTGTTCTCAATATGATGCTGCCAGCCATTGATACTCCACAAGGAAAGCCAGACATACTTGTCTGAATCAGGTTGGTGAAATTATTATTTCTTTTTTTTTATTTGTTTTCTAAATCAGGATGATTGCCATGGTTTTGCCTGGGAAACAGAGACTGGCAAAGATTCATTCTAGAGTGACATTGGAGATTTAAGCAATGCCAGATGTGAACGCCTTCCTTCAGCCCGTGTACTGCCAGGCACTTCCCAATCTCAGTAATTATCTTCAGGAGAACTGAACCCACAGGATGAGGAAAAAATTAACATTGTGCATTTCTGAGAGACACACAAATGGAAGCCAATGTCTGAAGAGTTCTCATTTTCTTTTAAAATCTTCTGTCCCTTTAGATCTAATGCCAGATCAAGACTCTCCAACAAGTAATTAAAAAAAGGAAATAATTTTGGAGTCTGGACAAAAACGGCAAGAAAGAGGTGACACTGTATCTCCACCTATTTTTAATTCAGCAGACTGTCTTTAAGTGAGAAGCAATGTTTTAAGATACAGAAAAAACTACTCATCATCCAGGTTCAACTCCACTGAGACTTACTCTGACTTTCAGGATGCCCACCTGCCTAAGGAAATACCTACAAATGAAGCAACTGGGACATCTGGGTGTCCTGTATCTTTCCTGATAGGACAGCGATTTACCTTTAGTTGGATCCCCCTGCGTAACAAGCAGTTGCAAGTGAACTTTCCAAGCAGTGCAAGACATTACTTTCTCTGAGAAGAGGCAGGGGAAGCTGGTGGGCGAGGGTAGGAAGGGCTGGTGTAGGACCAACATCGGGCAGCATTTCTCTCTCCACTTGGGCTGTCTCTAGGTTCAAAACTTTCTACAGTGAGGTTTGTGCAGCAAAACAGCCTTGCTTTGAAATGACAAGAGGCTTTCCCATTTGTGCAGTCAGTGCACACCCACCAGTCTCGCAGCAAGAGGGATTAAAGTGCTGCTTTTATTCAACCAATCTGAGGTAGCAGCTTCTGAAACAGCAACTGGACTCCAGCAGTAAGTTTTACTCAAGAATTATGATCTTCTTTAACCTAATAAAGCCATTTTCTCTTGTAATAGTACAGGAAAAAGAAAGTCATCCCGCAAACACAGGCCATTTGTCCACCGTCAGATACACGTTTGAGCAGCCAGACTGGAGGTATTTGCAGCTTCTCTCTCTCCCACCACAACACCCATTATCAGGTTAAAATGACCAAAGTTTGGTAGCAGAACATCTTACTACACCAGCTGTGGAGGAAGGGCCAGTCAACAGCATCCCTGGACTCACACTGAGCCACTTAGGTCTTCAAGGAAAGAAGCTGAGGAAGAAAGGCTGCTCTGTCTTTCAGGCATCTTTTCAACACACCATGCCTTTTTCCCTTCACCCTGTAACACCACGAGCTTTACAAGCCCCTGTGCTGCTTCTTCCTGAGTGTTCTTTTATTTCTGCAGTTAGCAGCCAAGTTAAAAGCCAGTATAAAAGCAGGGAACAGAAAACACCGAGGTGATACAACAGCGTGAAGCCAGTTTACCCATTCTTATCTCATTGTGATCAAAATTACAGCTATCTGTTTGCAACACTGCCACGAGAAACCAAGAAAACCAGGAGTAAATCTGCCAACTGTTTTGGACAATTTAATGTAAAAGATAAGGCTATTCAATTTACAGAAGTAAATTTTTTCCAGCTATGTTTGTATTTTGAGAGCAAGGCTATAAACCAAAACATATTAAGAAAGCATTACCGTTGTATAATTAATGCTCCAAAGAAGAAAAATATTTATGCTAAGGAATGACGTTAACAACATTCCCACATGAGTGTGTGTTACCGCACGATATTTAATTACATGCTTGCGTTTCTCAAAGGCCTACTGCAATGCATCTTCCGCTGGACATGATGCATGTGCATTATTTGGCTGAACGGCACAATAATATATCAAAAGAAATTGCAAAACCTGTTTTCCAGTTCTCCTAACAGGATGCCAGTTCCTTTCCACCACAGACTTGCACCCAAACTGAAGATCCATGGCAGTCCTCCTTCCCACACAAGCCAGCTTTGAGCAGGATCAACCTTAGCAGGCAGTACACATTATGCTTTCAGAACGCTACAAGCAACAGAAAACAGGAAAATGCCAGAACTAAGGACCTTTTAATGAGATGGCTCGCCACTGATACAGCCATATTGTAGCTGCAATGCAGGCAGTGACTCATATGGCACCAGGAAAGGAATGAACAGAAGAAAATCCCGGGTCTGCTGTATTTGGTAAGTATTGGATATATGTTTTCTCATATCTTCCCTCACCAATCCCAGAAACGAAACCCAACCACACTTAATTCACCTGAGAATACACACAATGTTCAGCAGAGCTTTCAGACATATTCAAGATTTAGTAAACTACAACTTCCGGTTGAATTTTCCTACAAAAGGCTGTGGAGCAGTTCTGCAACAGTATTTAGCATTTATGTGAGCCCTCATACACACAGTGACGTACATACTGCTATATCAAAGTTTACTGTCTAAGTCAGCAAGCCTAATATTTCAGTTCAAAGAGGTGTTAGTACCTTTGATATGGCTTTAAACCAAGATGACTGACACTGTGCAGGCAACACAGGCTAAGGCTCAGTGGCGGCAGGTACTAGATGGGAAAAGCTAGAACTGGTTCTAACAGGAGAAATGAAGAGTTAATATCAGATAGAAAACACCTTTGATCAAATATGAATGACATTTAGCATAAAAGAGAAAAAAATGTGAGGATTCAATGCAAACTGCCTTCATTCTTTTGTGATTTGACTTGATTTTGTCCACTTTTCAGATTTCTGTTTAGCTCAGGATCTGCAGTCACTAATTGCTATATCAGGGTTTGCTTCACTTTTGATAAGTTTCAGTATAAAGTCTGATAAGACACCAGAGACCTAAGAGTGCTCAGGAACTGAAGAAAAGGGGGACAGGGAACATTTCAAGGTTGTTAAACTGTCTGAGAACCAGTGGATTTATAGTAAGCAAAAAATAGGACTTGGTTTATTTTTTTAATGAAAAAATTTTATTTGTTATAAATAGGGACTGTTCCTTCTAAAAGGGACCTTTATGCACTTAAACCTCCTAATCACAGCTGGCAACACCCCATGGGCACAGTTTTGCCAAAAATGGCAGATAACATTTCCAGAAATCCCCCATGTGTTACAGCTGGCCAACTAATAGTTCACATCTCATTCAACCCCCAGCAATGACTTCCGATTCTGACATCAACCAGAGGCAAACCAGAGCTCTGTTCTTTTCAAATGCCTTGTCTTCCCCAAGTGCTGTGTGTATAAACACACCAACGTTTTGTAAGAACGGTACTGTTAGTGATACCACTACTGTACTTCAACAACATTTACTTTTACTGTTTCTCTGAAGAAGCCTTTACTGAGTGCTGTCTTTTCAGGATTACACACCTTAATTACTGTACTGGAAAGCCAATAGGCAGAAAGGCAGCAGGTAGATCCTCCTAGGAGATTTGGTCCTAATGCTACATCAGTCACCCAGTCACAAAGATTTTGGCACAGACACAGATTATGCTCCACATAACTAAACAGACCCCGAAAGAGTGTTCACCAATGACCAGACTAGAAGATAACATCTGAAAACCATGGAGAAGGAAAGCAATGACCTCTCCCACTGGCCTGTGTAGCACCTTTGACATGAGCCAGAGAAAAGCCTCCCACTCCCCCAGATACAGAACTGCTTTGAATTTGCCAGCATTGACTACAATTTCAGTTGAAGTCTATCACTTACACAGAATAATTTGAAGAGAACTACATCAAAGGAACCGGTAACCTGGTGCACGTTAGTTATTTATTTGCCCTCCAGGAGAAAGCTAACATCAGTAGGTGACAAGGGGTGCAGTGCTGGGAACCTTAAAGGACAGTGGCCTTAGGGAAAAAAGAAATACGTTGCCATAAGCAGTATTTAAATCCTTTGGTCAGATACTCTGTATTTTGTCCCATATTTGTCTGGTAAGTTTAATTTTTTACTCAAATGTCTTCTGCACTGCTCAGGATGTCACTAAAATGGCCATAATAGGAGACTGGAGAACTACCAGGGTAAGTATCGCATCTGCTTGTCCTGTTTTACTCTTCCTCTGGCTCTCAAGCTACATGGATTCTTCTCCTGCCCCCATACGGCTGCTCTTACTCTTAAGGTCAATATATACTTGTGGAAGTGAGTCAAAATTACACATGCTTGTGTCCACATGAGTGTGCATAGAGCGCTTCAAACTCTGCTTTTCCAGACACAGTTCAGATCTATGGCTCAGATATCTGTATGGTGTGTATGTGGTACTTAAAATATTTATGACATTTTGCTACACTTCAAATTTAAAAACTGTAATGTGCATGCAGCTTTTAAAATATGCACCTTATATATGCTTTTATATATGCTTTTATACTTGGAATTACCCTTTGCTTAGTTCATGTGGCATAAGAGCTTTTCAAACAACTGGAATTTCTTAGTGTTTTGGCTGCTGTATCGTTTTGTGGTACTGTATTAACATTTAAACCAAGATTTAATGCAACTTAGACAAAATTAGGAGTAAGCAGCGGCACAAAGACTCTGCCTTTGAAATGTCAGCAGAGTCACAGATATCTAGGGGAGAAAGGATGCAGAAAACACAGGGTTGACAACAAAACTGAATCAGCAGTTGCCTGCAAATTGGTATGAAAATAAATCGCAGTGCTGGCAGGAATAGCAGCACGGGAGATACCTGTGACACCCTCTAAACGACACAGTCATCGCTAGGGAGCTCCAGAGAAATTACCAAGCTTTTTAAGAAAGCACATAGTTCAGGTCAGCAAAGAGTTTGTTCATACAGAGGCCTCGAAATGCTCGGGACAGATCCTGTGCTACTGAACCCAGGTGCAGTAGCCCTGGCTTCCAACACCTCTCCGAAAGCCCCAGTTTTAGGTCTCACAGACCCTTTTGGCTTTCACACGTCTTCAAAGAAGGGAGAAAAGTTTTACAACCCCCCAGAAATCAGGTATTTCTTATTCCCCTTCAAGTGCTGAGCAATTAAAAGCATGGTAGGGAAAAGGATTTCGGACAGGTTTTGAATTATAATAAACTTCCATATTACAGCAAGCCTCTCCACAAACACTTTGTGGCAGCATGCAAAGGGCTTTGAGTTCAAAGCTATACTGATGAAATGCACAGGTAGACTTTCTCACATTTAAAATCCCACTCCCATTATGAATTACACTTGGAAATAATTTTGTGACTTCCTACGGAGCTCCACCTCACTGAAGCAAAGCAAAGAGTTTGTTCACACAGAGTTCTGGTTTCCAACGCTTTTCATTACAGCATTGGCACAGGTGGAGGATTAGCAATTTCACTGGCAAAAGAATTGTGTTGCCTCACTTTATACTGCTTCTGGGTTAAATGGTTAAACCTGGGTTTGGATTTTCTTTTCGTGAAACAGCTCGTGGTTTGGGAACATGTATTTATAGAGCACTGGGGATCATGCTGTATCTTTCTCACTGCTACTTCTCTGTGTTACATGCTCCTAAAAGTCACTTGCAATGTAGCAGACAATGGGGCAAAAGCAATGAAGAAAGAAATACTGATGATGGATATTTGATAAAACAGATTTTGACACTTACCTATATGTTTCAGTTCACGAAGGAAGAGAAGAAAACAAGATCCAACAGCAGCGAAAACATGAAAGAAAAAAGAAAATTAAAAAATATACTGTTAATTCAGAAAAGAAATACACAATCAGGTTCTATAACACATATGACTCAGTCCTGTAGCAACAGAGGCCTCATAACACTGGCCAGTGTCTCCTCAGAAATGAGTTCCTGTATACTGGATCTCAGAGGACGTAAAATGTATAGCAGGTTCCCGCCAGAAGTTTGGACAACGAGTTTGTTTTATGTCTGAGGACACTACTTGTTGAAACGAGCTTAAATTGTGGAGCGTGACAGTTCTTTTCTTACATCGCAATGGAAGTGTAGTCAAAGTATTTACTTTCCTGAATACACTATAGATCAGCAGTATCCTCAAGATGATGATGTTTCTGGCATATCTTTTTGTGTGTTCTCATCATTTTAAGAAAAAGAACAGAAAAAAACACTTTGGCAGGAAAAAGCACTGGTTTTTATCCCTGAAGAGGGCTCTCACTTGTCTGTCTAAAGGTCTCTATGCTCAGAGAGAATTAACACTTATTTACCCTCAGAGAGCTTTCAAGGACTCTGCAGTTCAGAGGGTTTCCCCCTTTCCACATGATGAATTTTAAAAACACTGGACACAAAACCAGGCGGACAGGACTGTGTCTTTTCTTGAAAATCCTCTTCTCCCTCCATCCCGCCCTCCCAGAGCAGGCAAGATGCTGAGATGAAAGCCCACGTTCTGTCTCCAGGGCTGAGCCAGCTTCGGTTCCTGCCCCGAACACAAAGAGAAGCCCTCAGAAGCCTGAGGGTTAGGGAAAGGCACTGACAGGTTCCTTTTAATTAGCCTGAAAACGAACTTGGTGAGAATAGCTTGTCTGTATCAATAGCTCTAATTGACTGCTCTGAAGACAGAGAGAGCGAATAAAGCAGGGGGTAATTATTGTCTGTGACAATTTGATTGACAAGCTTGTCCCCTGGAGGAGAATCCAGGGAGCCTATTGTCTAGTGGAGCCCCCAAATAAAGCCTTCACTTTCAGAGGGCTCCATTAAAACCACACTGGAGGGCTGGAAGATTCGTGCTAATGGGCCAAGAGTAATTCCAGACAGGGAGTCCGGGAACCAGTGGCTCAGGTACGCTCGGAGAGGGGGAAGGGGCTGAGGTGTGGTCCTGCCCTGGGCAAGACACAGAGGAGGAAGGTGCTGCCTGGTTCTCCTCCCAGCACAGCAGCTTATCAATCCAGCATCATGGCCCATCTAAGAGCACTGCTTGAGGACACCCAGGAACACACAGACAGCAATTGAAAGGCATGATGTTGTCTAGGCCAACACACAGAAGAGCTGCTGCCCATGTTCCCCAGACCACCAATCACAACCTCAGACAGATGCAGGCCGTGGGTTTAGGTAGCATCTTAGAAGCAATATTTCAGCAGAAGCTACAAGCTCCCCAAAGCACTGTGCTACCTCCTGCGTCCCACAGCAAGGGCAAGGACCCCCAAAAGGCAAAGAACAGTTGGCAGGACAGAAAAAGGAGGGAGAAAGCATCAACTGGAAACCAGATTTCCAGCACTTTGGCTGGAAAGCAACCATGGAAGACACCTCAGTGCTGCCCACTAGTTTACTTGCTTCCAATTTTCTTTTACATATAAAAACCCAGTACCATGGAAAAGTTTCTCTATCAACTTCTGGCCAAGTTTGTTTTTTTCCTTTGAAGACTGCCCAAACGTGTGTGTTTGGGGAACAACAGTGAAAAAAGCCAGTCAGTATTTCTGGAGGTATGAAATTAATTTTGATTTGCCCATCTATTTAACCAATTTCTCCCATTACTTTTTTCCCCTCTTTTCATTTCTGATGACAGACCAATTTCACTAGAAGCTTCCCACCATCTGGGTAAGAATACTCCTCCCCCATATCAGTGAAAAGGTGATGTAGGCAGAGTTTTTTCAAGATTGAGCCTGCAAACCACCAGCTGTTCTTTCCCTGATAATCACTTAGCATGGAGAGGCCTGAGACGGAGCAGTGGTCTGCTGCCAGGAACTCGGGGGTCTCAGGGAAGTGGTGCGGGGCCAAATCTCACTAAAGTCCAGGGGAACAGAAGATATTCATCAGTTCCAGGCTGTCACTTTCTGTATGACAGCAGCAGCCAGATCACAGAGCTTGGGGTACAAGTAGGTACCACGTACTTACACAGTGAGAGTGGCAGAGTCTTTCTGATCTTACAACCATAGAATCATAGAATGGCTAGAGTTGGAAGGGACGCCCAGAGGTCATCAATGTCAGAGACAAGGGATTAATGGCAAACAGAGCCACGGGGTAAAGCAGGCGACCAAGAATCCAAAAGCAAGCATGGCCAAACTTGTGAAACTCCCTAGATGTCTTGAGGTCAGGCTCAGTGTCTAACCACCAGCTCAGGGGTCAGCAGTCCATCAAGTGTCACATACTAGGCAGCCCCCCTTTCAGGAAGGAAAAATGTAAAGCAGGCTGGTTCCATTTCTCCCTTGCACAGAGGCAAACTGTAGCTGTGAAGACCAGCACTCCTCACTCCTCCAAACTCCACCTGAGCAGGAGATTGGAGCTTCCCTCTCTCTGGAAGAACAGACTCTTCAACCACTGCTGGTAGCAGCTTGCCTCTAAGAAAGACAGCAAGCAACCTCTTACTCCTGGCTGCATGCTGCTACTCAGTCCCCTCCAGCAGTGTCAGGAGCCTGCCGCCCACATACTTTGGCTGGCACAAAACAGGGCTGGTGCACATCTTGAGAAGCTCTGCCAGAGTTCAGATTTGGGAGATGTAGCCTCTGGCACATGCAAACAAGGGTTATGTTATGCCAAACAGCCTTGGCTCCTTGCTGTCTGCACAAAGAGTGCCACAGGTCAGCAGCCCCCAGACTAGATACCAGTCTCCCAGGACGTGGTCCCAGAAGAATTAAGAATTACCCAGTCATGAAGATGGGGGAGTTTGTAAAGTTCAATCTGTTGCTCTGCCTGGAAGGTCAAAGATGTTGGGCACTGGATCTGTGCTTAGAGGTCATTGCCCAAGCAGAAATTGCAACAGCACAACCTCATAAACCACAAAATCTCAAGAGATGTAGCTGGAGAAGTCAAAGGGTTAGTGAGCATTGCAACCCAGGCTTGAGAAATACAGAAACCTCAAGGCATCCTGGGTCTCAGCTCTGGAGAATGTCCTTTGTTGGCAGAGCATAGACCAACTTCAACATTGAGCCACGCAAAGAACTTTTTTTTGAAGTCTTGCAGAAGTTTCATTTTTGCTCATATCAAAACAATTTCATTTTCTGGATCCTTTTACCCACATTTACAGAAAAAGAATTCTTCCCTGAAACTGTTTGTAAAACATAACAGGAGTTTATAAATAATATCAGTTCCCCCCTTAATTATATTTCTTGGCCAGTTTATTGTTTGCTGAATATTTTGCTGCCATCTCCATATGAACCACCTGAAAGAAGTTCAACATACTGAGAAAACATACCACAAAATAAACCACAGGATGGATTTCTACATGAGAAAAAGTTCAACCAACAATTTGACCAATACAATCAAGAGAGAAACCCAGCAGGTACTGTGACAAAGGGCTACTAACATGCAGATGGGACTTACTGACCACTGCCATGAAAACATAAGCCAGGTCTAAATCCACAATTAGGCTCACAGCAGCAGCTTAAAAACATAGCGAGATCATTACAAGCCAAGTCAGATGAGCCAGGCTACCAAGCGATCTGTGCTAAAGGGTAAAAAAATAAATCCAGCTGTAGGATTACTAGACTAAAACCACAGACTGATGGCAAATTCACTACTGATTTCCCACCTTTCAGATGAGATAGATACAACTCAGCCCTCTTCCAAACTGCATTACTGATACTACTGTAGTGTTTGTGAGGGTCTATTTAAGAACCTTCCCATTGAAAGGTACTTTGGTGGTGGCTGAGACTTGTTTAATGAATAGAAGATTTCTTCAGACATGAAAGTAGTTAGCTACAACCGTGAGCTACCACTTGTCTCAAGCAGGACTGGAGGCCAATGATTTCCCTTCACACAGCAAAGTGCCACCCTTTGTCCCGGGTACATCTCACTGATTCTGTAGTTCCAGAGGCACCTCAGATTTTATTACTCAATATGCACCTCAGCAATTGTGATGCAACAGATGAACCTGATATTATTTCTGAGTCCCAAACCCAGGCTGTGGTTACCTGCCACGGGCAGTTTGGTCTGCTGGTGCACATTTTAGCTGATAAACTGGGCTGAAGCAGCTGCTTCTGAAGCTGAGAGCCTTCGTTTTGACTACAGCTGGAGGTAAAGAGCCAGGTTCTGTGAAAACCCCAAAGGCTTACATCCCCTAGAAGGGACACAGGACACATCTCTTACATCCACTACCTGGTGTCTGTTGGGAGGCAGTGAATAGGGATCAAAAAGTGGCTTCAAAATGACGGATAAACCTCAACGTTGTTGTTGAGGGGTGGGGGATGGGGTGTGTGTGAGACACACATACACACATGACAGACAATGACAGACGGACACAGGACAGGAACAGATGGTTGGGCAAAGGATGAGCCTCCTGCTCTGCAGAAATGAAGAGATTTTTTTCCAGAGTGGCCCAGACAAACCTTTATCTATCAAAGAAAGCAGGTGAGCAGAGGGACTTGGACAGACTGATTTCCCAGGGCTTGGGGTTTGATTATCCCATGTCTAATCAAAGACTCTACACAGAGTGTCTCCCAGAGCAGAGGCGTGTGTCCCGTGTGGATTCATTAATGGCTAATAATGTAGCTGAGCTTACCCTTAACTCTCCCCTCAAGGGAGAAATAATTTGTGTCTCTGCTTTGCCTGGCCACCTACTTCCACTGAAGTTTCCATCTGAAATTGCCTAGTGGATTCAAAAGCTTTAGCACAAGAGTGACAAGCACAAAACCAGATGATCCAATCCCATACGCCTCATTCCCTTCAGAAACCAGGCTAAACATGGCTTCGGACAATTTTGGGCACAAACCCCCTAATAGCTGATCATTTCAGAATGAACATTTTTTTTCCCCAATATTGTTATAAGCAGTGATAATTAAGGGATTGCAGTGTGGTGCACACCAGAGATGCCTCAACTCGTGGGTGACCTGGGCAGAAAGCATTCCAAGTATGAAGACCACACTAATTGGAACCACACCGCCACAAGCCACTGCAGCTCTTCCTCCTGCCTCCAAAGTTACCAGGAAACACTTTCTTCCTTAACTGTTTCTGAAAGGACAAACTACTAATGACTGCTACTAATCTGTGTTGTAAATACCCCGCTCTCAGACCTAGGAAAGCACAGATGACTCTGCCCATAACTGGTCCCCAATTATTCTTCCAGGTCTTGTGCTGGGATGCAGGTTTCCAAGCATGGCACAGTGACTGACCCTAGAAATAAAGAGTCACTACTGTCTTGCGTGTGCTTCATGCTTTGAACGTATTTGTGTTTTTTAGCTGCTGGCACCATTAAGGGAGATGCTGTTCTCAATTAAAACCAGTCAGTGCTTCCCTAGGCTTAATTAGGAGCAGGGCTCTATGTTCTGGCACCAGCAGTATTTTCTTTTCAATTAATGGACTTAACAGGCAGCAGATGCCAGTGTCTTCTCTTCTCCCCTCTGCAGCAAGCACCCCACCCCTATTTTAAAATCATTGACAATTATTTTAAAGAGCCAGCCAAACCTGCTTCTAGGATTGACTTGTAAAAAATGTAATAAAATCCCATGTATGTTTCAGTGCTAAGAGTGCACAATGCAATCCTCCAGCCTCTCTATACTACAGAACAGATGAATACTGAATAAAAAGGAGAATGGTGAATAACAGAAACCTCGATAGTTGAGGACTAAACTTTGGGTGCAATTTATCATCAAGCCCAATGGTAAGGCTAGCAGGGAATGGAACATGTGAAAAGATCGCAGGTAATTTTTCTACAGAGGGAATTCACACATTTCAACTTCCTTGTATTGTTTCCTTGAGCATAAGATGCAAAGAGCAAGCAGCTACTCCTCTTTCTGGAAAACTGAAACTCCAATTAAAGCCACACCATCTGTATTTCAGACTTTTCTACAGTTGTTCCCCCTCAAGGCAGGACGTTAACCTGTCATCTCTGGTAAACCGCAGAGCTGTATGTGTAGACCTTGAAACAGGATTTTAATTTGATTCACAGTGTATTTAAAAGTTAGGAAGTTGAAAATTAAAACAAAGGTTTTGTTTTGTTTTGGTGGTTTTTTTTTTTTTTTTTTTGGGCAGTTTCAACTTCTTGGTGGATTTCTCACACAGAAAACACCTTCAACTGCCTCCTGGGAAAGCCCTGTCTGTACAGCCCTACCTTCAGGCAGTAATAGCAATGATTAGGCTAATGACCATGTCACAGTCTTCCCTGGTAGTTTGGGAGCCAGGTGCTAGTGCCCAAACCTAAGCAGGAGAACGCAACTTGGATCCACAAAGGGACATAAACCATCTGACCTCATCCCTAAACTGGTCAGACAATCACCAGAAAACACATAGCCCTGGCCAGCCTGGTGACATCTGGCAAGTTTCAGTTACAGTTCTTTCATTGGTATTGACACAAATCAATGAACTCTGTAGTTAGGTCTTCTGTGGGAGAGTAAAATGGGAACAGCTCCAAAAAATGAGCCTCCTAAATCAAAATTACTACTGAAATTAACATTTTAAACTGTAAATGCAATGTGGTGGTTAAAAACATCAATCAGGAAACCCTGAAGACAGGATTCTCTGTTCAGCTGTGCGATAGCTTTCGTAATGATAAAACGAGATCTTGTACACTCTTATAACGCCCGGCTTCATAGGCAGCTGTCTGAGGCTGCCAGGACAAAACGTCACCTCTGTCTCAGCATTTACTCACATTCAGCTGTCGTATTCACTGAGAATCAAGTACAGCAGTGTACTTATGATGTACCTGAACTGTAGTATGATGGTTGGACTCCTCTACTAGGCAGTGCAGACAGCAGTGAGGCCATACCTGCTTCTTGGATATGAACATCTAAACTACATTTAAAATTGTGCCTACCTTCACTTTGCCCAAGTCCTTCTGGGTAACAGACCAATAAAGCCTGGTTTATAAGACACCTGAGTATCAGGTTTATCAGCTGGTGTTGATTCTCTGATGTATAATAAGAAGCTGTAACCACTACCTCTGTGAGATTCTCACCGAGAGGCTATATACAGCCTCTCCTCTGTATTGTCTGCTTTCACTGGACTTTGTAGATCTCCCTAACATGATTACTCCCCATTGGCTGGAATTTGCCGGACTACTCAACTCCAGACACTTTGGTGAGGGGTGCATGAGACATACAGCACACTCACACAAACCTTGTTTGTTTGGAAGCTTAAAGATGGTGCTGTGGGAATTATTTACAGCCCAGGATGATAAGCACCCTGCACACTCAGCAGGGACTCAAAGCAGGTTTCAGATACCCTGATAACAACACTGCCTTTTTGCCAGGCCTGGGCAGGAACATGGATGAATCACATGTAAAATCCTGCCTATATCTGTCAGGTACAGCTTCCTTTTAAATCCCAAGGACTGAGAGTTATGGGGTTAAATGTTGCTTCCATAATACAATCTGTGAGATGTCCTACACCCGTTTTCCCCCTTGCTTATAAATAAGGAGGAACATTGCCACCATTCCAGACTGTGAAATTGCAGTGCCCTGAATCAGGGGTCCCATTTTACAACACTGGGCAAACACTACTTGAAGTAATTTTGAAGTCTGACCATATTTAATGCTCGAGAACCTCTGTCTCAAGTGCCATGATAAATTCTGTGATGTAGAGATCCTTGTTTTACTAAGGCTTGTGAGCTCTAACCTTTCCCTAAACTGGCCAACACACAACTCTCACACAGCAGCTCTCAGTTACTGTCCCCTACAGGAAATGGACCTGAAAATAAATGGCAACATACGGCGATGGTCAGCAGGTTGGCCTGCCTTCTCCAGTGCTCTGAACATCTAAAACCTGCAAAATCTGAAAGATTTCCCTTTTGAGCACTGTAGTACAAGAGGTCTGGCATCACCCTTTTCCTGTCTCCACAACACAGGTCAATGCTGGAGCATATTTTGTGGCAGAAAGCCAAGAAGAACGGGGAAAGGGATAGTTTTCTATCCTTTAGTCTAACAAAACTAACTCGTCCTTCCACTAAGCAGCTGGATCAGATCAGGTTTAAGAGAAACTGTCCTTAATTAATTTGATAATATTAAATTGAATTTGGAAAAGCATAGAAGCTGCCCAGGGGAAAAATCTTTCTCGGCATTCTATAACCCAAACCGGTTCCAACTCTGTATTGTCCTTCATGGAAACTTTTGAATGTGAAATATAGGGTCATGCATAGCATTTAAAAGGGAAATAGAACATAATTGCTGCAGACATCAAAATCATTAGTCTTACTCAAGGAAAGTACTAAGCAATTGGAAAAAGAATAACCAGAGGACAGGGAAGGCAGATGGGGAAATTGCTCCTACATGGATTGTTACATTTGCTTTGTGGAAATGGAAAGGGATGTGGGACAGTTTTGAAATCTAAAAGTACTGCTTACATCAGAACTATGGCCTTCTAATGCTTTCTTATTTTTACTTTTTTTTTCTAATGGAAAAGAAAACAAAGTATGTAATTATATCCCTATACACACAACCAACCAGCCAAACCATCAAGTCCAAAGGAGTTGGACTTAATGATACTTACAGGTCCGTTCCAAGTCATTATGTTCTATAATTCTATTCTCTGAAACAAAAATATCTAGCATAGCATTTCTCAGAGAGAAAAGAGCCCGGAATTGTCCCACCCAACTTTTAGACATTTACCTGAGATGCCCAGCGTGGAAACCTGCTTGATGCCTAAATCCTGAAGCACACCTTGGGAAGCATCAATCTGTGAACTCTGTTCATAGTCTCTATAGCAAATTTGTCTTAACAAGGAGACAGACCCAAGACAGAAATTCCCAGCCACCTTGGATGTACCTCAACTAACTGGACTGAGATATAGTGACTGGATAACAAACATGACCTCAAAGAGGCGTTTCTGGTTCTTTCATCCACACTGAACTACTCCAAGTACTTTCCTACTGCATGTATGATAGAAACTGAAATATCTAAGTTCTGACTGCTGTGACAGTGTTAGAAAAGTCTTTAAGGCTGATTGGTGCTGATAGCAGATACAGAGAATACTTACTGTGCCTGTTTTTAATGATTCTTTTACACACTTTGCTCCTCCCAGCCTTCTGAAACCCCCTTTACAGGTTGGAAGACTAAGCAATGAATGAATGCCATTTGCAGTAAGCTTCCCCAGCAGCACACCAAGCACCACATCAGGTAGTGTGACAGAGAGAACCAACTCTGAGGGAGACAGAGGCTTTCCTGTGCACGATTTAAGGGAACTGAGGAAGGAGAAGAGGAAGTACTGTGACACCAAGCTGGAGAAGATGGATTCTGCCCAGGAAATCACACTACATCAGTTTACAGTAAGTCTGGCTCTGGCATCCAAGGATTTTTATTCGATGCAATCCCTCTGACATATTTAAAAAATGTGACTTTGCCTAGATGAGATTTACTGATACATTGCCTGGCATCCCCTAAGAGCCCGTTTCAGAGCTGCCTGATGCGCACAGAGATGCTAGAAGAGATCCTGTGACTTATAGTCTAGTATCAAAGCCAAAGGCTTTAAATAAAGTTGCCTCCAAGGTCTCAACTGCCAGAAGCATGAGAGAAAGGTCTTGAGAAAGGCTCTTTGGCAAAAATCCACTTCACCAGACCACAGTGACTTCTGTGTGAGCAAAGGGAAGCATTCACTTGATGATTTTCGGGTTGGTTTGGTTGGAGTTAGATGGACCTTCTCTTCCCAGTCTGGTTAGGGTGGTGGCAGAAGGTATCAACAGTTCTTACCAAGCTCTGTTTTCTATAAAGGCTGATTTAGTGAGCTCAGGCTGGCAAGCAGCCTTTCTCCATACTTTCTTCCTCTATTATCTGCAAGCAAGCAGGGATGGACAGAAGTCCTACATGTTTTGAGAGTAGCAATATAAAAACGAGAAAGGACAAAGGGGTACCCCAAGAATGCAGCCACACAGTGAAACAGCAGGTAGATGAAACCACTTGTTAATCTGTATAGTGCCATGATCTTGTTGTTTTATTAAAAAAAGTTACAGCAAATCTCTTGGATCATTATGAATGAAGTATCAAGGACAAAAATCACATATTCTTCCCTTATTTTCTGAATTTCTTTCAACGCAGAGACCCAGCAGAAGACCAACACCCCGGTGAAGCCCCACTGCAGCACCAGGTCCAGACCAGAAGCAACTGGCTCATTACACATCTGTTCATTCCACGCATTGTGTACTCAACAGCTGCTGGTTTTATAGCCTGTCAGTTGTGGTGTATACAGATAGTTTATACACCAGGGAAAAAGGTTTTAAGATGAGAAAATGCTAACAAAGAGAAGCTGTACAAGAGACCTGAGACAGACTGGTTTCCAAGTGGCTGATGCTCCTTTAAAATACTGATGTGAAGGATGAGGAGCTTTGGGATTTAAGCAGGGTTAGTCTGTCTTACTCCAAGCTAATAACATTCTTCCTATTGTAATTCTCATCTCAGCAATAATAAGTCAGCTCAATTTCCTAGCTTAAACAGGACCTTCTGGGATCCAGTATTTATATGCCATCCAAACACAAACACCAAGAGAAAACTGGATATATGCAGTGAAAACCAGGACTGCTTCCATATTATCTGTTTATATATATGTATACACACTTTAGAGCTCTCATACATTCAGCACTGTTCCTAAGAGTAACGAAATTTGAAGAAAAGGCACGTTACAAATTGCTGTTAATCATGCCATAATTTTATCAGATGCTAAACATTCCTACCCAGGAGACACTGCATCTTTTCTGCCATAGATCTAACAGCGAGGGGCCCTCATAATAATCCAGAAATACAGCCCCAGCGAATTCCCTAGATGGGAATGCACTACACATCCTGTTGCCACACTGGGGAAATGCATTTGGCAGCTGACTCATAGAGCTTGCCATTAAAAGAAAGGCCAAACATCCGAGGCAGGCAGGAGAGCTCTTCCTGGAGCGAGCAATTTCTTTCCCCGCATACACAATACCACCGTTACGTTGTTCTCGTTGAGTCCATTCATCAATTTGAAACGAGCACATCGCCGCAGTACCTCAGCACACGGACTGCCGGATTTCAGCTCTTCCTCTAATCGTGCTCCAAAAACACTACCGAAGAAACCTTTCAGCCATCTCCCAAGCACATATTCTGAGTCTGTTCTTAGCGCTCACCTCGTGCCAAAACCCGTAATTCCTCACTCCTGCTGACTGATCTAAACACACTTTAACAGGCGTATTTAAAGAGATGCTAAATCATCGTGAAAATCTTGGAAAATATGATCTCCATGCTACAGAGATAAGAATGTGCTTTGATATTTCAGCCAGTTAAATAACTGTCATCCCAAGCTTGTCCAGCTTTCCCATGCATATCAGGCTCACAAAAGGTATCGTCTGTCTCTGAAACTCATATACCCTCTGACTTTCCACACCGCCAGACCGCTGCTATGACTATATATTGTATTCCAGTCGCCTAAAAAACAAGGAGGCATTTGAATGAATGCAGACAAATCTAACATGTCATCTGCCTACTCCTCATGCTGTAAAAGATTTCACTGTAGCTTCAGCTCAAAAGTTGAGTAACCAAGTCCGCAGCTTGACTATTTATTGTGCCCCAACTGAAGAGCAGTAACTGGCCTAGCACAAGCTCCTAACTCCCTCAAACCCAGTACAAACTCATTTAATCTTCAGAAAAGACGTAACATTTAACTTCTTAGAATACAGAAAAAATGGGTGATTATTTGGGTGATACAAGAAAAAATATAGAAAAAAATGGGTGATATTTAAAAAAAACCCAAACTCTCAAAGCCCCCTGGATTAAGTTTTCAAAACAAATCAATACCCAAAAACTCTTGGACTTTTCTGAAAGTTGAGAATCTGTTTTCCTAACTACACTGAAGTGTTGTTTTAACATGCTCTGCTTCTGATTCTTGTTCTTTGACCTCCTCCTCACACAAAAAAATGGCCATTTGCCCAACAGGTATGACAATTTACATGAAGTTCATCTATCTCCTGTGTTTGATGTAGGCTCGATTCAGATACAGAACTCAAATATACATATGGTTATCTTACTGTTACAGGTGACATACAATAAAATGCACTATCCTGAGGAAAATAATTAACAAAACCTAATATAAGAAAGTTTGTGCCTTTGAAAAGTTTCTATTACTAAAGGAAAACCAACAGAAAAAAGCCAACAAAGAAGCATCGCAGTGAAACGGTGTGTTTTGGTTAATTCATCTAGTTAGAAAAAGAAGATCTGCATTTTCATATTAGAAATTTTCACCCAGGCTTTTAAAATCCAAGTTCAGCAGTATCTTAAGGGTTAGATGTTCAGCTGGTTAAATACTACAGGCTACTAGAAAAAAAAAAATATTCCATATTGCCTTAGAAATAATGTAAATACACCTCTCCGAGGGCATGCCATGGGATGAAAGAAATACGGACTCCCTTTCCAGGGCAGTCCTTGCAGCCATGCTCTCGTGTTGTAACAGAGAGCACCTGGGGCATGTTAGCAACACACCTGGTTGAAGCTTGTGGAGAATGTGAGGTTTGGACTTGCTAAGTTCAAAGCTAGGCCAGGCAGCTGCTGAATCTTGTTCCTTCTGCCTGTTTTGTAGCAATTCCTTCTAAGATTTCTTCAAGACTCTGGCCATCACCGGAGCATCATCTTAGATTAAAAATGTGCTCACCACTCTGTGTAACCACCCTGAGTCTTTCCTTTTACTCTGCACAGGGTAATGCAGGATGTAACGTGTGGAGACTGTCACTCCACCATGCTAAGTGGGTGCCTGTTTGTCAGGACAGATGAAACAGCTTCTGTTTTTTGGCCAGTAACTGGGCTTTCACAAATCAACAGTTAGCTGCAAAAAGTCTGGGATAAACAACCCAAATCAGCCCTATGACATCTACACATTAGAAAGGTTACATCAATTTAGACTGTTTCTGTCTCTCCCAGTACGAATGTGTTCCCTACAGTATACAATAAGATATTATTTCTATCTGCTGAGCTTTATGCATCCATTGGGAGAACTATTAAAAAATTAATCTATTTCATTGCCAGGCTGTTTCCCTTCCTTCCTCCCAATATCCTCTCAAGCCTTCCTGTTCCTTGATTTCCTGTTCCAGCTCTATAAATCACTCTCCTCGTGTATCTCACATGTTTGCCTTGAAACTGCATTCCTCTCAGCCACTAATTTTGTAAATTAGCAAAGGAGACAATAGCATTTCTCTGGCAAGAGTTCCTCTACATGAGCCCTGACTGTCTGTGGTTGTACCGCTCATTAGGACCAAAGCGCTGGCAGCAGGTGTACATCCACCTCTACATGTTCTTTCCCTCAAAAACAGAGCAGCAGCATCGTCTTCCAGCTTCCTCAAACCAAGCCAAACCAAAGAACACATCCTTTGTGTAAGGTGACTAACTGAAGCCAACGCCTCTGGAGATAATGGTAGCCTGCAGCAAGAAGTTCTTCTACAACATCCCTCGTGACACAGGGTGGATTAGAGTCCACTACGGGGTGGATACTCCTTACCTGAAAGAACACCAGAATGCTGTTATCAGAACCAGCCCTGTGACAACCAGTAAAGCATGACTAATTAGTGACAGAGGACTCTTTGCAGAAGGTAGAGTTAATTTAGAGCTTTTTCCTAGAGCTCAATCTAGAGCTTTTTTTCCAAGCTCAGGATCAGTGTGTCCCTATGTGTATGAAATCAGGGAAGGGTGGCAGGAGACCTGAGTGGATGAGCAGAGAGCTCATGCATGAACTCAAAGGTAAGGAGAAGGTCCATGAATTGTGGAAAAAGGGTCTGAGCACTTGGGAGGAGTATAGGAGTGCTGTCAGGGCCTGCAGGTATGCGACAAGGAAGGTCAAAGCCCACCTGGAAACCAAGTTGGCAAAGAACATAAAGGATAATAAGAAGGGTTTTTAAGTATGTGAACAGCAAGAGGAAGACTAGGGAGAGTCCCCTGCTAAACGAGGAGGGTGTCCTAGTAACGGGGATTGATGAGAAGGTGGAGATACTGAATGCCTTCTTTGCTTCAGTCTTCACTTCAAAGACTCTGTCTTGGGTCTCCTGGACCCTGGGAGGAAGAAAGACAGTTTCAGAAATGGAGAACTTCCCTCTGGTTGAGGAGGAGGTGGTCTGGAGCATCTAGGTGGGATCAGTGTGCAAAATCCATGGGCCCTGATGGGATACATCCCCATGTGCTGAGAGCTGGTGGAGGTGATTGCTGAGCCACTCTCATCTTTGGCATATCTTGGAGAATGGGAGAGGTGCCTGAGGACTGGACATTAGCCAGTGTCACTCTGGTCTTCAAAAAGGGCAAGA